>JAEQML010028910.1:0-141760 GCA_016904865.1 Pissodes strobi
TCCAGGCAATGTACTAAACTAGCAATTCCTTAAGTTTGTTTTCTTTATTTTGGCCATACCTTGGGCTATTCCAGTTTTGGTTAGTTTGGGTTAGGTTGGGTTTTGCTGCTTGCATGGTATTTTAATAATGATGCTTGTGATATTTCTTGAAAATATCTACTAATATTACATATTATATCGATTATAGTATCATCCATTCATATTATTTAATTAAGTACGATAATAAAGTTTATTAATTTTATAGATTTAGCATAAATTACACAATGTTTAACACTTTGCCGGCCAACTTGCAGGGATTATATAGAATACCTAGGCCAAGTATAAAAACACATTTTTAGGTGCTTTTCCTAACCACTTTTAGGTATTCTATAGAATACCATAAATTGCCGATAACATAATAAAATAACATAAACACTCTTGCTTTTGTGTGCAAGAACTAATATGCAATAGATCTTTTGAATACCCTTGGAACAACGACAAAATAATGCCCCTGAAGAATCATTATAACAGCTACCCATTCGATTTAGCAAATAATATGGCAATCAAGTTAAGTTACTTATGTCCTAAATAACTATAGTAAATAATTAATTGGTGAGCTAAGACTAAGAAGATAAGATAAGCATTCATTAGATAATTAAGTTATTTATTAAACCAAAATATATGTTCATGCTTGTTTTAATGCACTGGCTTCGTAATTTCTATTTCGCATGGGTAGGAGTGACATTATATTAAACAAATGGATATCTTATCTCAAGTAAATCGCTCTCCGGCTTCTCCAAGTAAAATGATTTCAAGGAGCGAACGGCGAAATTGCCGTCAGTGGAATGATTTTCTCGTTTTCTGATTCAAATATATCAAGAGTAAATACCGTAAATGCTTAGACAAAAAGTTTTGGCATGAGCAACTTTCGCATCTCCAAGAGTTATCGAATTCGCGAGCAGTTCGCCGCGGTAACACCGGGCGCCGGCCAGACGATTCCCAATCTGCCAGACTCGGACCGCATAGTCTCCAATAATTGGCGACGTTGCCACGTTTTGTTTTTCATCTTAAAGCTCCTGACTGAGATATGTTTGAATTGATAGATGAAAACCAAATTGAATTCTAAAGTTTTAATGGGAAGTGGGCAGTGTGTTGGTTGGGTCCAATGCCAATGATAACATAGGTTTGAATATTGAAACAAGGTTCAAAGAATTGCGTAATTACTCCTATAGTACGCATATTCCATTTCAATGTTTTTCTTTGTTTAATCCAATGGAATTCGTCCAACCAAATAAAATGTAAAGTTCAACCGCATCATGCATATTACCCAAGTAGAATATGAAAATATTGTTTTATATGAAAAATAAGTCAAATAATAGACCCAAATAAAAATAAAATCGGGCAAGAACTAAACAATTTTACCTGGAACATCAATGAACTGTCAAATATATAAGTACACAGTGCAGTGATCAACCCAATAAATGAAACGCCAAATTGTTTGACACAACTTGTATGCCGGTAACTTGTTAATTTCCTAACCCATTGGATCGAATCTTGCACCACTATTATACAGATACATTCTTCAGGTAAGTCCTGATATGCAGTAGATTACCATTTACACTTTCAAATATATTATAAAGGGATTTGGATAGGAGTTTGCAAAAATGTTCGTCTTCAGTTAAGTTGGCACCATTCAACCCACTGATCAGAATTTTGACGATATCTCATTCACAATGGTGAAAAAATTACGTGTGCAACTAATCTTTTGATAGAAATTTCAACTCTTTTTTGCAATTGTTTCACAATTTGAAACAAAAATTGATGCTTCTGAGTTTTTGTCTACTTTTTAAATCAGTAGCGTGCCTAGAATACTTTAACGAAAAAAAACGAATCACAGACAATTTACTGTGAAACAGATACTCGAAAAGCAAATTTTCAAATGTTTTTTGTCTTACGAGAGAATGGATCATGCCAAATCAATCTAATTTATTTATAGATACTGTTGTATACAAAAAATTTAAAATTAGGAACATTGAAAAAATTATTTTCCTTTCTTTTATTTTCTTCGTTCGGTATTTTATCGTTATTTGTATATATCCAATTTTCCTACTTTTATATGGTTTCTATACAACACTGACTGTGATTATAAATTAATTGGATGAATTTTTGCAGTTGCACATTTGAAATTTATTTTTTCTCCTTGTGGAAGGTATATGGAAAAAAATCACAAAAACGTGATATAAGACATCGGTGCTTACGATGATAAAAAAATCACATTTACACAGAAACTCACAGATGCAATTGAAAGCCAACACTTTTTCAAACTTCCATGCAAACCCCTATAGAATATATCTGAAATAGTATATGACAATCTATTGCATAACAGGCCATACCTGAAGAATATATCTTTAGAGTGATACAAGATTCCATCCGATCTGTTGTGAATTAAAAAAGTTGCAAACATACCAACGAGAAATCTATTGCACTTTGTCAAGTTTTGAATGTTACGAACCGATCTGCGCCTCTTAGCCCTCTGGATTCATCACTGCTTGAGTGTAACGGTAAGTGAAGGTGAAACAGAATTTAGTTGCGCGTATGTAAAATACTGTTGAACGTAAGTGTGAAATTATCATTTTGTTTATCATGAAAAAGTGCCGATCTATAAAATATAAACTAAGTTAGATATGTTTAGTTCCTATTACATGCCAGAGATCAAGATATTATTCCTAATGGATTTCTAATCAAATCACCTATCTCATGACAACGAGCAGCCTGTATGTTCACAAATATGAAAGTTTCCCCTCAAGAAGGTGTCCGCCAACGATATGAAGAAATCAAAAAAATATACTCTAGAAGAGGCTTATGGATCATGGACCAGTCTTTCAAAAGATCAGTGCTACCTGCAACGAAACGCGAAAAAAAAAGCAAGAAAACATCCACGAAGAGAAGCTACGCAGACACCTAAATCAGCAGAATACAACCAAAGAACTACTGCGAATGTGTCAATAAAACAATTATCTCCTACCGAAGAGTGACTCCTTAATCAAGGATTAAATTAGAGATTAACTCCCAGAAACATTCCTATGGTAAGAAGGGCCGCTGGCTCAGCCATAATTAAAGAACAACTTGCTGATGTGTTGAGATAGAAAATTAGGATGGTTGCCCAAAAATCAATATCTCCAACGTCATCAAACATTAACAACGATGAAGCAGTCGCTGTCACAAACCTACGAAAGGATTCTATCAGTTACTGTGGTTAATGGATACAGCAACTTATGACCAGAAAATCGGGAAATGTCTAAGTAGCGGAAACTATATCATGATATCGAATAATCCAACATCAGCAATTAAGGCAAATGTATACAGAACACAATAAACTTCCTTATCTCTATGGTCTACCAAAAATTCACAAACAAGACATGCCAGTAAGACAATGAATAGCTTCGGCGGTAGGATCCTTGTGAAACATCGTTGAATAATAATACTAGGGATAATTAGTACACTGCTTTTAGATATTTGAAAATAATTTAATGAGTTATTTTTCTCTACATATGTTTAGGCTTGATGAGGCCTTTATCAAAGAGTAGTTGTTAAAATTTAAAATTATTATACCCTACTAAACTGCCTGACAGTATTTTGTTTTATTGCACTGTCAATTATTCAGGTGTTTAAAGAGCAGGTCAGTTGGTCGTTCGTATTTAAAACATCTGCTTGTTGTGACTTTTGGATTTCTACGTACTCCAAGAGGTTCAGCCTTTTGCTTTTTGTTTCCGTGTGTAAAAGTTTGACATTATTCGTATCTATAAAATGGTTATTTTCTATACAATGTTTCGCTATGCCAACAAAAAACAGATGTTTAAAATACAAACGACCAACTGACCTGCTCTTTAAACACCTGCATAATTGACAGTGCAATAAAACAAAATACCGTCAGGCGGTTTAGTAGGGTATAACAATTTTAGATTTTAGTATACAACTACTCTTGATATATGCCTCATCAAGCCGAAACATATGTAGAGAAAAATATCTCATTAAATTATTTTGAAACATCTAAAAGCAGTGTACGAATTATCCCTAGTATTATGCCAGTAAGACCAATCGCAAGTCCTCGTAACTCCTCAGCCTATGAGTTGGCAAGATTTCGCCTTCCTCTACAAAAACACACTTCGTTGTTTCTAAGGAGCAGTAAGTAGTGCGGAATTACAGCCAGTCATCAGATCCAGACTAGAAGAAGACTAGGCTTTAATGGATCGAACATCTATCTGTATCAAAAGATGCCATAATGGGCCTCCTCGAATGTTGTATATTCAACTCGTGTTTCCAGGAAAAGAAAACTTTTTTCCGCCAAATTGATGGCTGTTCCCTATCTCCAATAATTGTCTATATTTACACGGAAAAAAACTAAACTTTGGCTAAGATAGCACGAGCAAAACAGCGACGAACTCCAGTAATTTCTTTGACTCATCAACAACCTTATACCCTCGATCAAATTTACTACGAAAAAAGAAGAAAACAACCATCCATCCTTCCTGGATGTCTTAGCTCAGAGCAGCATTAACCGTATTTCTTTTCAAACAACACGAAACATGGCTTTGTAAGGACCCTAGTGGCAGAGTACTAACCCTATGTAACTCTCAGGCCACACTAGAGCAGGAGGTTTGTAAATCAAAGAAGATCTACTGACCAATGGATATTTCATAAAACTAATAGGCGAGGTACCTGAGCAGCATACGGACAGGATAACACAAAGAAGAAAAAGAACGACTTCTTACTCTTAACGTTCCACATATCAAAGGTCTTTTCGAAAACTTCTTAGTTCGAGCAACTCTTTAAGGGGCCACCTGACTAAGACCAAACCCTCTAGCCAGAAGAACCATCTACGAAACCTCATACTATGGTAATGAAACTAAAAAACCACTGGAAATACGGAACGGAGGAAATTGTCGATATACAACGCCGTTGCCACTGGCCATTGGTGAACACATGGCCTTCACATAATATGATCAAAAGCCTACATTTTGTTAAAAGAGCCACATTGGAGAAAAGGGGAGTTCAAGAAAGCAGCCAGCCATCATAAACCAAAATCCTGACAGTTTTAGATATTAGGAACGTATGGAAACCTTTATTAAGCAATGTAATCTTAGCTTAAGACCTAGATAAACTCTCACATTGTGCAAATGACTATAACCATCAGCTAGTTTTAGTATAAATTAACATGTAATTCATTTAGTATTCACATTAAGATGACTGAAGATTTATAGCCGGTTGAAACGTAATGATATTTCATATACAAATAGACAACAAAAATCGAAAAAAAAAACATGTGACCATGATTATCTATCATTGCCCGTGAATTTCAGACAAACCCAAGCTGTTATTAGTTTTTCTTTTTTTTTTTAGTGTTCCTTCTGATTAGTATATTAATAGCCATTAATTTGGTGCTGAGTGCACTCGACTGCTTTTTAGCCTGACTTCCCGGAAGCTTTTCTTCAAAGAAAAGAGTGCTTTCACCTGCATAAAACACGGTCTTTACGTATTGTTTGATTAGGGTTTGACTGCGGTCATTGGTATAGATTAGGAACAGCACACTGTTCAAAAAAAAGCTCAGGTTCCACTCAAGCTGCACTGTAAAGTTTCGTAGTTCCAGTATTTCATACTGTAATAGCTTGACTGCGATTTGCTAGTTCTACAGATGAACGGGTAAAAATATAATTTTATTATCTCACACAATTAAACACTTTATTCAAATCACAAAAAAAATTAAGCAATATACAAACAAAACTTAGTAGATATAGCGCTTGTTGTAGAACTGTTCACTCTGAAACCTGATTGTTGTTTAGTAGGTTAATTTCTTCTAAATGAATAAATTAGGTTATTTTTATTTTCAGTAATCGAAAATTCCTCTAACTAGAAAAGCGAAGGCCACACTTTAGTAGCTAGGTGCTAGGTTTATCTGAATGAGGTAAAAAGCAATAATAGCTGAAATATAGATGAAGTAATAAAATTTGTAGGCATGAAGTATGGTTATTTTGGAGCTTGGGTTAGTTTCGGTTAGGTCGCCGGTTGTTTTGATAAAAGCCAAGTTGTGCAATGTAGTCTATTTAATCAGTAGGCGATGGTTTGGGAAAACTGCTTAAGAGCGGTGAATGCTAAAAATTTCGCCTACCGCAAATGGCGCCGAGATCTGACAGCCGAAAATGGAAGTATATTCTTCACGACTAGATACCAGTATGAGCGGACCATTGACAATCGCAAGGAGGGGTATAACGAGCAGATGGAGAACAAGCGTCTAAACTGTCCTAACGGATCAAGATCCTCTTGATCAGTTGCCAAAATTGTCAATCAGGGTTTCTCAAAGACGTCAATCCACCACTGACCAAAGATGAACGGCGATAAGCGATAATAATTCTTTCCGAAATCCTCAAGAAAATTCTACCCTAGATCCTCAAGGAACGACTTCCCCACTATCCCGAGAGTGAATTCCTCAATGCCAGGTCTGGTATTTCGCCAATGCGATGTCAAAAGAATACTCAAATGCCTAGACACTAACAAAGACACACACGGATGACGTTCCCGCAATAGTGCTTAAGAAATATGCTGCTGAACTAACAGCTCCACTATCATACCGAGCTGCATGCTTTCCTTCCATCCGCTTAGGTACAACCAGTTCCGAAGAAAGGTAAAAAACGATTCCAAATAACTCCCGTCCGATAGTTTCCCATCATGTCCAAAGTTATGGAGCACAGATCAACGTGAGACCTCCTGACTGATGTGACCTACCTGTGGACCAAAGCCATCGAGAGCTACGGCGAATCTCGTGCAGTGGCTCTCGACATATCTAAAGCATTTGATCGGGTGTGGTATGACGGATTGTTAAGCAAATTGACTGCCACCAGCACTGTTTCTATGGCTTTCCAATTTCTTAAGGGATCGAAGCATCCGAGTTGGTATTGATGGACATCTCTCGGAGGAATTTAAAATCAATGCCGGATACCGGAGTTCCTCAACGGTGTATATTATCTCCCACACTGTTCATGCTCTATATCAACGATTCTTAGACAGGACAAACAATTCTATTTACAACTTAGCAGGCGACAGCACTCCTATATTATCATTCATGTCGCGTACTCCAATGACCGCTGGTCGTTCCCAACGCGAGTATGATAATCAGATAGCTGCTGTCAATGAGGATATAAACGCCAACGTGGAAAGGGGTGAGCAAAACAAATCCAGTTTAACGCAGAAAAGACTCGAGCAGCAGTCTTCTCAAGAAAAACAAACACCGCAGGACCTGACTTATCAGAGACAGGACAAACACTGACTCTGGCCTATAAGCTTGATCGGCATCAACGTAGAAAGCAACATATCTTGGCGTAATCACGTCACCAAAACCGCCAATGCAGCAGCACAAAAGCTGGAAGCACTCTATAGAGCAAAAAAGTTGTATACACCTCATCAGCGCTTACTGCTCTATAAGGCCCAGAAAAGACCATCTGTGGAATGCTGTTCCCATGTGTGGAGCTCTGCATCCAAACACTTACTCATACAGAGGAGAGCAGTGCGTCTTGTGCATGAACCAGAGCTGACTATATAGCCTTAAACATCGAAGAAAAATGGCGGACCAATCTCTTTACTGTCGATACAACTACGGAAGGTGTTCGAGCGAGCTGGCAATTATGATTACGCCCAGAGTCGTGCCAAACAGAAATGCCTGTCAGACACAAGCTGCTCATCAACATACAATTCAGTTACGAAAACCTAGGGCGTCGCTGTTGCGGGACTCCTTCGCTCTGGAATGGACTTCCGAGTAAAGTCTTTCCCGAAAACTACAACCTACAGCGCTTCAAGTTCAACGTTCACCGTCTTCTCCACACACGCACTGCTCGTTGAGTGGTATAGGATTTTCCATTGTGTGTTTGCCGAACATAAAAAAATTGAAAGTTTTAAGCTATATTTCAAAATGTCAAACATTTATTCGCTGAAATATTATGTGGTTGCATATGCACATAGGAATGCTACGCGTTATTGCGCTTGATGGCATAATCTAACAAGTAGTAAGTTTCCTCTAGAATTTATCGTGTATCGCCCAGCAAGGTTTAAATCGGCCAGTTTATTATTATTATTGTTTAAGTATTGCCAGAAAAACTGTAGGGTATAGAAAATTAATTGTGATATCCACATAGCTTAACTCCTTCGCATTTTAACTCGTTGGTCTATAGCCTATCAGTTCCACCGCTCCCAGGCTGATGCATGCCAATGTTTTATCGCTTTATAGTCGAGCTAATCGTTGATGATTCCTCCACGGGTCACGGGTGTAGATAGATTTTTGCCATTAATATTTACCAAGGTATGTATGTATCTATGGCTTATAAGTTAGTACGCTAAGTGAAGCTCTTTAAGAAAATAGTATAATTTTATTGGACATATTTTTTGCTCTCAAGTCATAGCAGAGTCAAAATATTTCGCTAAACTTGTCGCCTGTCCCCTATAGGACTACAAAGGGATGCTCGAGTAGTGGGGATGGATTTCCCGGCGTGCAGTGGCATTTTCCGCGCAAGTTTTCCGAAGATTCGACAACGCCGCTGTGAACACTCCGGCTGCTCGCTTTAGCAGTTTTCCGCTCTAGCCGGTTAGCATTCATCGACTCGAGTCCCAGATATTTACAAATATATCCGATCGGTTAGCTCGACGGTACTTCTTACGTCATCAACAGACCATCGTCCGTCTCTTCTGGTGCGTGTGTGGCAGTGCGTGTACAAAGTGTTTTTACCTCAATTTTTGTACCGTTTTTCTACTATTTTTCTACGAACTTTCCCATAAGTGAAACCAAAATGAGGATTTCGATTTGCCTAAGTTGAAGTGTTCTAGCCAGTGTGAAAATGTTGGAAATATTTTGCAGTACGTGCCTTAGGAGTGAGCAGAGTTATGTAAAAAACAGTTCGGCAGTGTCTTATTATTCATAGCTAACTTCCAAAGAACTTTTTGCTGCACGTGTGACTCGAGTAAGTTATTTTAGGTTTTCTATTTTTAGTTGAATGAAATGGTTTTTATTCGGTGGAACTCTCGAGCAGGATTTTTCTGCGGAAAGCGGCTGTTGTTTAATGGTTTTCAGTGAGATCTTTATAAAAAATGAATTCGTGTTCCAAGGCAATTCTACTATTACTAACACGAACGCAACGGAAAAACCCACCTATATAATTTATCTCCGAAGCATATCTAATTAACAGAGCCACATCCTTTAAATAATACTTGATTATTATTTTCCTCTTTATAGGTACTAAAAATAATATTATATATTATATAAATACATATATCAGTTATCATTTCAGATAACGGATTAGGGCAGGTCTCATTTTTAGACTGCGCAAAGTAGTATAGGCAATTTCGAACATAATACATCAATATTTTTCTCTGAGAATAATATAATAATGGAATCTCCGATTTTATGTTTTGTACAAAGCGCGCAAAACTGCATGGATTCTTACTGAATAATACGAGTATTTTACATTCCTACCGAATGTCATAGAACCTTCATAGATTAAGAGTCATTTCATATTTTGACATTAGCCCTTGCCAAATAATAATAGCATCAATTCTCAATTAACCTAGAATAAAAACAACCTTAAAAACTAGTGATCATTTTTATCTTTTTTTGGATCAATGCGCGTGGTGCTATAGTACCAATAGGTATCATATTTATTTTTCATGTCAAACCTACTTGGTAATTATTCTTGCGAACGGTTTTGTTTTCATCAGCAAGGCCATATTCATATCCTTGAAAGAAATATGTAGGTACTAGGTATACGATAATTTCGGCTTTCTACATTTAGCTGAAATTAATATCTTTTTTCGAAATTTCTCTGTGTCTTTACTGTGGATGGAAAAATACTATACTTTGTCTTACAAAGTATACTAACTAAATAGGAATGTTTTACGCTTCACAGAACGATCGTCTGAGCCGTTTTCTTTTAGGTGCATTTTATGAACAGCCGCAAACCTGTTTTACCAGTACGACGCGACGTATAAAGCGAAAAGGCTTGGTTATTGATAAATGGGAAGGGGCCGACACTTAATTTTTCATTCATCCCTTCGTGACCATTCAAGCAAGGCATTAACAATATCTAAACTGCACCACAATCAATTTTTTTTTGATGCCATGGGTGTTCCGAAAACATTATATCGATTTTGTTGATGGATTGGCATATCAAATTTGGAGATCACATTTTCTACAATTTTTTGTAGGGTTTCGATGATAGGCAATTTTACCAGTGTTAGAAATAATATTTTTTCGAAATGTCTTAAAGCCGCTAACATCTATATCGGATAGTTTGGAAATTGATTTTAAAACTGCTATGGAGGGACGCTCGGAGGGACGTAAACTACTTTGTTTTGTATTTTTTAGTGGGATGAACTAGAAATAAGATTTCAAGTCATTTTAAGGACACACATGCCGTGATAAACTGATTCAAGTTCGAATTTATCTTAGCGTAACATATAAGATTTAACATTTTTTCGCAAATACTCTCGCAAATACTTCATCCACTTAACATAATTTTCGTTTTCACCTCGGTTCTCATTCTATTAACAAACAGTTATATACTAAATGATTTACCCTACTGTTGAATATTTAAGATACAAAGATTTAATTGAAAAGATGCAGAACAATTTAAAAATTAATTCAAAGTTGATAAGATACTAAAACAGCGAAAAGCATTTTACCATTTCAAGCCCTCTATGTGAGAATATCCCGTCACCGAGAGTCTAGATTTCGTCAGACCTGCTGAAAAACCTCCGTGTCTAGAGACCACATTTATTTGTATTCATTAAGAAATAATAAAGGGGTAAATTCAAATAAAATGTAAAGTGGATTTTTGCAAAACAAAGAACAGAAACAAGCATATTACAAAAAAAGTAGAAATAAAAGCATTACAAAAAGCCTAAGTAATTTCCTTCGCAAAACTCTATTGCAGGAGGTATCTAGGGCAGGAATTGATTTGCATGCATTGCATCTGTTTTCTTTCAATGCAGCAACGTCATAGGCCCGATTCTTCAATTCTGAATTACAGAAGTTAAAACCAATAATTTTTTTCGTTGTCTTCTTCAGTGTAGTTAATTATATCTTCATTGCCCTTATCCGTGGCTTGTTTAATTATTCTTACATTTTGTAACAATGCGGTCTTTTATTATTTTAATTTTTCCTTTTTAACTTTGAATTCGATGTTGTTTACTTCTTCATTCTGCCTCTTCATTTTTATCATTTTCCTTCTTTAAGAAGTAAATCTGTCAAGCATGGGAACATATCGTGCTGGGAGATTTTATGTTTGAGTTTCGAGGGATTTTTAATCACCTCTGGATATTTTAAAAGAATTTTAAACGGATCTGTATTTACTACTTCAGTTTTTTTCTTGTATTTCCCTTCATCCTGCTCTGGTTCTTTTTGACGCCTGGTTGAGATTTAATAATTTTCGTTTCCTTAGATCCAATTACATCCGAGGTCACATGGTTACTGGTTTCCATCCGGCTTAAGCTCCCTTTTACCGCTGCTTTAAGATTTAATAATAATTTCTCTCAAAATCTGAATTCTTGTCTTGTTTGTTTTTATTTCAAACCTTTCTTCCATCTCCCCCCTGAACTTTTCACCTGGATCTCTATTTGCTGGTTTATTTTGTACAACAGACAATTCTTGTTCATAGTTTTGTATTTGTTACTGAGTTAACCCAGAGGGGAGGAGGTTAACAATAAATCCCACCTGAAACAGTTATGAAGTTCTCGGTAAACAAGTCTGTAGAAATATTTTCTGTCGCTGAAATTGTCAAATCATCTGAACAAGAGAATAGTGTCGATTTCCTTTGATAGTGCTTAAAAAAATCTGATTCTTTAATAGGAAATTCACATTTTACAATTTCTACCAACCATTTAACAATTTATCTTCTTTTTCTTACGTGAACATTGGAGATAGCCCAGTGTTCTTTCTTAGATCTTCTAAAGTTTAATAAAAACGATAACTTGGCTTTTTTGCTGGCTACAAAAAGATCACTCTTTACGGCCGGCTTTCAAAAGAGTTCTTTTCTTTTCCCTGTAGTGAAGATTTTTTAATTCTTGGTGGTTACTCGAGGGTTACTGTTCTACATCTAGCCATCAGAAAGCAACAGAAAAATTACCTACAATTTTGTTTTCCTCTCAGATTGGACCGAAAAAGAGGTTGGGGTTCCTTTATATACATTACATAGTCCATACGGAAAGCTGTAAACCAAACTGAACCAATTCTTGGACACCTCATTATTTAATTTGAACTCCCCTTACTTTTATGAGAAGAGTGAGTAACCATAAACTGGATGGTTTTTAACGAGGGGCGGCTCACTCCCGAAATCGCTGTACATTTTCTCCCGAAATCCCGCGAAATCCTGTCGAAATCCTTCCGAAATCGCGAAATCCATCGGAAATCGATTCGAAATCCCGAAATCCTATCCGAAATCCTTTCGAAATCTCGAAATCACATCCGAAATCCTTTCGAAATCACGAAATCCTATTCGAAATCCAAATGGATTTCTCGAATTCCATAGTGGTATCGCGTCGAAATTCTTGAACAACATATTTTGCTTTTTGTCTTCTGATTATATAAAAATGATTTCTTAATTTTTTGTTGTTATAAGTATTGGTATTAGCGTGTTGACAGTTTTTTTCGGATATTTTTTGCATACCCGCTATTTTTGGGTCGTAGATCATGAATCCAATGTTACCTTGTCGGTTTTTCCGAAAAAATAGATCTTAAATTTTCCAGCTACTGAAATTATTGGCGATCTGGTCGAAATTGGGCATCTTGGTAGATTTTGGGATGCTCATCACGAATCTGAAGTCTGTTCGATCGGATAATGTTTCGTTCTCGAGATATTCATCCTCAAATTTAAAAACCGTTTTTTCCCCTAATTTTCCCTTCTCTTAATTAAAACCCAACACTCTTTAAGCAATTTATCAATAACTTAAACGTATAAAGTGATTCAAATGTGTTGGTTAAAAGAAGGGAAAACCGTGACAAAACGGTTTTGAACTTTGAGGATGATTATCTCGAGAACGAAACGTCGCCCAATCGAATTGACTTCATAGTAGTAGAGAGTTCCAAGATCTACCAGAATGTCATACTAATCGTGAAAATATTGTTTTTAACTCGGAAGATGAATGCCTTGAAAACGAAACGTCGCCCGATCGAATTGACTGCAGATTCGTGATGAGCATCCCAAAATCTACGAATTTTCCAATATCGGCGATAGTTTTACCTACAATAAAGCGTGTAGGTGATGTGGAAGTAACAGAATGGACTGCACAGTTCTCGGCACAGTTACTTAAAATAGTTAGATATATTTTGGACTCATTTCTGGATAAAAAGCTTGTGTTATTGAAAGAATTTATAAAATTTGATATTCTGTGCTGTTTCTTAGGCTATGGAGAGCATGGGTTAAAAATCACCATAATCTTCCACTTTCCAAAAGCTAGATAACACTACAAACATATGTTTGCATCGAACTAAATGCACATTCATTGTTGATATTAATTGAAAAATGTAGACACTGTCCAGAATTATTTTTACCTTGGCTGTGTAGTAGCCTCGGTAGTAGCCAACCTGTGAAACCTTTTTTTCGATGAACTCGTTCCATGGCAAGCATGTTTTGCAACCATGGGAAATTTTGACCTACTGAATTTGATCCATAGACGACATACTATATTTCCAAATTTATATTTCCTAGAGAAGAAAACAAAAAGCTAGGGACAAATACAACAGAATTTCAGGGATAAATGTTTTAAGAAGTACTATATATGACAAACAAAAAAATGCAATTGCTGATGCCAAAAAGCTAGATAAGTATACATGTTTCTGGAGAATTTAGTAAAAATGCCATACAATCCACTCCATTCCAGAGATATTAGAATTTTAAATTGAAGAACCTAGTATTGATCCAGATATAATGTCCGAACAAGTTTTTAAATTCTCAAGATGAGCCGGAAATAGAAAGCGACATAAAATATTTAAGAACATTAACATTAAAGATCATAGTAAAAAATACAAATCAGAGACTGTTATAACTGATTCATCTCTTTTAAAATTAAATGTTGAAGATAACGTTATTGTAAAAAAGTACCTTAACGTGGATATTAACGAAAAAAGGCCGCCTATCAAATGACCGATTATTAAGATGTAAAACTATGGAAAGATGGGGGGAAAACCTGAAAAGCCTTTGTGTTCTGTGTTCAAGAAAAATAGCAAAGAAGTTTTTCAAAAAGGTAATTCCAAGGGTAATTCCGAGAGTGAAAGAGATACAGAAACTGAAATACCCGTTGAAAGTGAATTTGAAGAAGAAAGCTTCTCAGTTGCTACAGAAAGTCATTTTCATGTTTCAAAAGAAAATAAAGTTTAAAGTAAAATGGAACACTACTATGCAGTTATCTATGACCCATGGTACATTGGACGAGTGCTTGAGATAAATGAGACAACTTGTGTTGTAAAGTTTTTAACGCTTAACTTAAATCAATACAATAGGCCTAAAGATGATGACGAAAGGATATATTTTTTTGGACCTATTTATTTGATATGGTTTGAGATAAAAAGATTTTTCCAAAAAAAATTTAAGATATAAACCTCGCTATAAATCATAACCCAAGAATAACTAAGTTTTAAATATGTCTGTTTTTTATTTTTGGTGGCCAAAAGAAACAAAAACCGAATTAATGCGATTTTTTGCAAAATAAATCAGAAGGCCAACTTAAAAAGTGCATTTTATTGTGTACTTTCTTTGTCTCTTTGCTTTTACGCGAAGCGACTCACTCCCGAAATAGCTGTAAATTTTCTTTCGAAATCCCGCGACATCCTTTCGAAATCATTTGGAAATCGCGAAATCCATCGGAAATCCATTCGAAATCTCGAAATCCTATCCGAAATCCTTTCGAAATCGTATCGGAAATCCTTTCGAAATCCAGAAATCGCTTAAAAAATTCTCGAAATCCCTGCGATTTCCGAAATCGATGTACAAATTTTGGCCAGTGAGCCGCCCCTCGGTTTTTAACAACAATGTGCAAATATCCGGAAATATAGAAAGTAATGATAGCGAAAGAGCAAATAATTTAGCAGTAATTAATTACCCAGTTCTAGGGCTTGGCGGAGAATTGGTTTAACACACGTTTTATCAATTCGTGTCCGAAACTTGCACTTGTTAGGAAACTAATTGTTTCGTTTCTCACTAATATTGTGCTAAATATGAACAGTTTTATATGTCCAACATCATAAACATATAAAAATAACACCAAAATATAAACAAACATCATAAACATATATAAAGAATGCATCATAAACATATAAAAATAATGTGAAACATCATAAACATGTAAAAATAATGTGAAACTTACTTATTCCTTTGACGGTATGAGCAGATTTTCAGCCTGGAATTATTATTCATCGGTAAAAGCCGCGGTTATCCTTGAAGTTGACTTGGAGCTAGTCCTAGCACGGCACCTATTGAGCCCAATGTATTATTTCACTTCACGCATGACCCTCCGCTCGATTCGCCCGCTACGACGCGACGGCTCAAAGAACAGGAACTAACCAAAACTAACGCAAGCATGCCCAAAATGAAGAAAAAATACTTTTTACAAACAAACCTTAAAAAAAATTCGACAGGAATTGAACCCCGGGCCGTCGCCGTATCACATGCCCAGCATCTAACCACTTCCAAGCAAAGCGCTTCCAAACAATTCATTGCACCGCAAACATATCGGTAAACTGAAGGCTCATTAGGTGCCGTGCTAGGTCTAGCTCTAAATTTTCGGTTGACAACTTTGACAGCTAAGTGTGACGTTATAGCGCCCCCACCACTCAAGGATCACAACTGAACTAACTAGTCGCTGAAATGAATTGGTTAAAGTATTGTAAAGGTTTGCTTCTTATCTTTGTATTGTTTTGTTTACTTATGAGGAAAAATAAAAAATGGAGCGGTATTTTTGGCTTATCTAAGAGATTTTCTTTGGGGATGATCTCAACATGGTAAGTGGGCATTGTGTGCAGTATGAGCGAATATATTTACTCTCGTATTTACTATAGTTGCAATGATAAGGTTGGGTTTATACCTTGATTCATGGGTACCAATGTAAGACTATTGAGTACAAATCAATGGGTACGACGCAATGCGTACCATTATTATAGGGGGAAAAACGTGCGCATTTTGTCTCCTTAATCAGTGACTTTGGCATACATTGATGCCATGAACAAACCTTATACACATTGAAATACATACAACACTTGCAGGTCCTCCAGTGGTTTTAAAAAGATACAAATGCTGCATTGGCAGCATCAGGTATTCGGGAAAATCCCATGAAAATTTTTAGTACTGAAAAATGAATGGATGAGTATTAAGCAAATTAGTTGCCGTTCCAGTCTCCAGGTCATCAACCTCAACTAACACTATCACTATTTATATCTCCAAATAGAAAAACATCATAAACATAAAAAAATAATGTGAAACTTACTTATTCCTTTGACAGTATGAGCCGATTTTCAGCCTGGAATGGTTTTCATCGGTAAATACCGCGGCTATCTCTTCGGTTGACAAATTTGACAGCTAAGTATGACGTCATAGCGCCTCACCACTGAACTAACTAGTCGCTGAAATGAATTGGTTAGAGCAATGCAGGGTTATGTTTCTTATCTTTGTGTTGTTTTTTGTTTACTTCCGAGTTTACTTCTGAGGAAAAATAAAAAAATGGAGCGGAATTTTTGGTTTATCCAAGGTGTGCAGTGAGTGAATATATTTACTATAGTTGCAATGATAAGTTTACGTTTATAGGTGCTTATTGCTTGATTCTTGGGTACCAATGTAAGACCATTGAGTACAATCCAATGGGTACGACGCAATGCGCACAATTTTTATAGGAAAAAAAACGTGGGCAATTTGTCCATTGATGGAGTCTCCTTAATCGATGACTTTGACATATATTAGCGCCATGAACAAACCCTATACATTGAAATATATAAAACATTTTGCAGATCCTCCAGTGGTTTCAAGAAGATACAAAAAATATTGCATTGGCAGCATCAGGTAATCGGGAAAATCCAATGAAAATTTTTAATACTGAAAAATGCCTGGATGAATAAATACCATTAAGCAAATTAGTTGCCTTCTGCAGGTCATCAACCTCAACTGACATTTCTGCTCTTTCATAATTTAGGCCTAATTGGCATTTAGCTTCCTCCATTGAGCCACAACTGCAAAATTAATTAAACCGCAAAAATACAACTTTACTTTGCACAAAAAAATATAAACATTCTTAAATATAACTTCAAAAGCTGCAACCGAAAGATTAACCCGATCCCAAAGAGCGGTTGTAAAACTATTTATGGAAGTTTCTTCAATAATTCTAGTTTGTTACAAACTAGAAAGATTACTGCATGAGGACTGTAATCGCACGAGTTTGTAATAAGCAAATTAGCATTCAAGTAGTGCACTATACTATTTCTACGACTATTTTTAAAATGCCAGGTGGTATGACGTTGTTTAAGTTTTAGTATTTTTTTCTTGATCTCGACTATGAAATATTTAGCAGATACCGCAATAAGTAAAATGTACCAGATTTTTAAAAAATGTACGGATGTACAGATTGTACCAGATCTGTATAATTGTACCAACTCTGGCAACGCTGTGCAGCTGTTTAAAGGACACCTATTTTCAATAAAATATTAAAGCTCTGTGATGGCCGCTATGGCCCTAAAGCGATAGCTGCAGTGGGGGAAGACTGGCCGAAAAGTAGTGATGTTTTTACATATTAGGATTTACTTATTAAAGCAGGAACTCTATTTACGAAATTAAAAAAAGGTTGGCCTACAAAATGATATTACTTTAATTTTTGGTTTCTTCCAGTGCCGTTTTTTGTCAATAATTCTAGCTTCTAACCATTGCATATTGCATTGTTACAGCCAAATATCTTCTGCAATACGCAATATCTGACGTTTCACCCATTTCTTGAATTCTTTTTCAGTGAGCCTAGAAACTCGTAGTGTTGAATTTATAATTGGTTCTTAATTTATAATGGTGATAACTATACTATGATTGAAACTATGATTATGATTTAATACCTCATACATTATCACGATAGAATAAAAAAAATTAATTGTTGTATTGAACTATCTAAATGTTTGTTCTCCTAAAAGGTTTTAAGGCTAGTCGTTCAACGTGCTTCAAAAAATGGCCCATCTGAAAGTCGATAAAAAAAATAAGTACAATTTTTGGACAATTTTAAAGAAGTTCGCTCCTTTTTATGATGATTTGGCCATATCATACATATATGTATCAATTAGTCATTAGTACATTCAGTTAGGAATATTGTTTTATGGATTTTAGATTTTTTTTCATACAATTTTATAATTAATTCATTAACTTCGTTGCGATTTTTTTTCATTTTGTTTTGGTAATTTTGCGCCCCTTGATTTTTTTACGCTTTGGTCCTTGCCGGAGTAGGGGCCAGCGGAGTGTTCGTCCGACCGTATTTGCAAACGACAAGATTTGCTACCCAAATTTAACATTTATATTCTCTTACAGCATCGATATATACTAACTCATTTCATCTCATTACTCCTTGCGCCACCATTTAATAAAATCAATCTATATATGTATATAGTTATTATACCCTCGATTATACCTATACTTAATAATGTTTAGTATTAGCTACAATTTTCAAATTTCTTTAAATTTCTGGCAACAGTGTAAAAACGTTGTTTTAAAAATAGACTCCGTCTCCAGTGGCATTTAAGTACCGTTTCTCATAGGAAAACTCTAACATAGGAGTTACTCGCACAGCAGGTACACCTATTAGAATTAGCACCGTGTATCGTAATATAAAATCCTCGTATTCATTTTAGTTTTCCAAATTATGACCGAATCGACTGAATCATCATTGAAATATAATTAAAAACTTACGCTTATTCGTCTTTCGTAGAAAACAATGTTATTCATTTCATTACTGGCAATGTGACTATGCCATATTATCATATCGTTGCATCACATAGTAACATGTGCTTGTACAAAATGTTAAAGAGCCGGGCGGAATTATTTCGACACGGTCATGTGTTTTTTTACTACAAAACAGATGACAATGTTCCAGTTAAATATGAATAAAAAAGACAGTATTGTCTCTCATTCATTGATGGTGATGTTAAAATGTTAAGCAATTTTAATGCTATGATTTTTATTGCAAAAAACGAAAAGTCTAGTATCATTACTCTGTAGGGCTTCTTTTTTCTGTCAAATAAAGCAAAAGTAGTCCTATGAATTGATAAAACCTCGGATAAAACCTTGGATAAAACCTAAATTTATTTTGTTGACTAAGTGTTTCAACAACGATAGTTCATCTTCTGAGCTTTTTAGAAAATTTAAATTTTACTTATTTGATTAAGAGAACCGTTTTTCTATCACTTGAAACAAGATTTCCAAAATCGATTATTTCTTCCAGATTACAGATAGGATCTTTAATCCAAATTTTGCGGTTTGTGACGACAACCATTATTCACCGCAGTTATACTAGAATGAAATTAATAGCTTGCTATATACCTACTTCTCATATTTTTTAATCGAAAGCCTTTTTCCCTTCTGGCGATGTAAACAAACGTTAAAAATTAATGATTCATTCCTCGACCCCAAAAACCCTGAAAACGATATAGCACACCCTCCTCAACTACGTTTTTCTATATTTTATCCGAGATTTTATCAAAAAAACTGACCTTCTGGAAATAGAGAAAACTTTAATATATGTATATATAAATACAGCAGACCGCTGCATATGGATTAAGATTTGTTTTAGTCCAATCCTGGTCACATATCTAGACTTTTTTCATCTCATTATTTACAGGTCTGGATATTCTAAATGAGGTTTCCGACTCCAGTTGTCGGTTAAAAGTTACACCATGCATTGCACCCTTCACATTAATCACATTAGTGCATTTTTTTAGATTGGTCTTAATGTACAGGACGTTTTACACATGGGAAACCTCTTCATTTTTACTTACGTCCAAAATGTAAAATGGATATCCATAAAAAAATTGGCTCCCAGTGACTAGTACCTTTTTCCAAAAATTCGAGTTTCATCGGTTTATCGGCAAAAAGAAGATACTTATATACTTATTGAAAACTTTTGAACCAAATCTTCAAATTATTTCTATTATTTCAAGTGGGCAGAGCCAATACCCACTCAATAACAAGGTCTTAGTGCTTGTCGTGTGACGTCATCCATGTACGCCATGCAATTTTAATCATATTAGGGGATACATACACTAATATTTATGAAAATTATTTATAGTTAACTTATTTTAAAGAATGCTGGCTATATGACAGACTTCTTGACAAATCCCAAAAGTTATGTTTGAGTTTTGATTTAATACTAGGTGTAACTCCCACCTTCTGTTAATTATTATTACTTAAAATAATTAAAAAAAAAACTCAAATATACATATATATGAGTAGTATAGGTATAATGTAGGTATGCATGTTATGCAGTTTCAAATTTCATTTACCAGAACGTCGAGTCTAACATAGTGTTTAAGTGAGTGTTCAGGTATAAAAACTACCTAGGTATATACATTATAGAACACAAGCCATGAAAATGAAAATAGTATATTAAACTTTTAAATAAATAGGTCCAAAATTAAATATGTTAAATTATAAAAAATATTTATGCATGTATAGGTAGTTTAATTATAGAAAATTTGACAATAAACTCCCCAGAATTATCGAAATGGATGTCCCCCCCAAAATTTCAATTTTGCTTTTTTCATATAATTTTGACAAATTTAACTGATCAATGTTTTTGAGCTCTTCATCTTTACTTGGCCGTATTTTCACATTTTTTGATACATAACTAGGGCAATTTAAAAAAAATAGATGGTATACAGTCTTCTTTTAGCCGTGGTTTTAGTAAATCTATTGTAAAAAACTTAGTAGTGTTCATACTTTTGTAGTATAACTTACCCAGGCCTGTTTAACATAGTTGAATGAGATAAGTTGAGCTTTGTCTTTATTTTGCCAATGATCGTCAAAATAGATTGAAAAGAAAATCAATACCTACGTTGTGTTATTATTATATCTTACACAATTTTTATTTATTCGGATTGCGCTTCGACTAAACACAATTAGGGAAATTTGAGGAAAAGGTGCGTCATGTAAATTAAATCACAAATTCCTAATAAGCCTAATTTATAAAGAAAAGCGTGCCATACTCCGCCTGGAATTCACGAGGGAAAAGAGCATGGCAGAGAAAACCTCACAATTCCTAAAACGAGTTATGCTGTACAACCTTTATTAGTATAACAATTAATTAAATTACTGTCTCACGCACCACAATTTGTCGTTCCACACTTGTGACAATACTACAATACATTCAAAACTGAAGAGTTTAGTATTAGTTAGCCAGACGTCGCCAGCAGGTACTGAGGTCCCATACGGGAGGCTACTCAGCTATAGTTGCAAATTGAGCCAATATCTCTAGTAAGACTTGCAGGCCGATTAATATATATTTCCTTCGTCATCGCTTAGCGATTGATTATATTATGTAAACACTTTTGTGATTGAATAGTATTTCTCTTGTAGGCTGTAAAATTATAGGATACGGAAGAACGATTCAAATAGCTTATACCTTTACTGTTGCTTATTACTAATAGTCATTTCGATATAATATATTTCAATTCCGAATATATGGTTTTATTCTGTGTAATTGTGCACAGGCTACAGATCTTTTATCATTTCGGGTGCTTATAAGCAATTGGCATCAAGTCAAAATCAAGGTTACAAATTAATGTTAATTTAAATTTCACATAGGTTTCATACAAAAGCAAATCATTAAAAATATAACATTTGTCAAAAGAACGACTTAGGGTGCTTTGCTCGCAAGCTCACGATTTATAGCTAGGATATTCGCTCAGTCAGGGGAGGAAAATGTTAGTGGAATCATCAAGTCCCTTACTTACATTACAATCACAGTCATACTGAAACTAAAATTCCAGCACGAAAAGACAGACCGAAAATGCAGTGTTAGTCACAGCATAAAGCGATTTCATTAAATATATACACATGTTATGTTATACCATCAAATATTAATTATCAATGAGAATAAAAGAAATATTTATGCAAATCATGTTAATAACAATATCAAAATATGTACATACGTTATACCATCAAATATGACCGCAAATTATGTCAATAACAATATCAAAATATATACACACGTTATACCATCAAATATGACCGCAAATTATGTTAATAACAATATCAAAATATATACACGCGTTATACCATCAAATATGACCGCAAATTATGTTAATAAGAATATTATAAGTTTCATTTTACCGACTTGTAATGACATATTGCAACACAGAAGCAAAACAATTCACCAAAATAAACCGTACACTCCGCTGGCTTCTGACTCTCTATTTTCCGTTCTCAAGCAATACCTTTTGGAACTCCTCCAAGAAACCTCGCAAAAACTCGACTTCAATTTATGACTTGATTTATCTTTTACATGTATAAAGGGTGTCTCAAAATACGCACATATACAGTGTGTCCAAAAAAGTATGCAACATATGGGAAACTTTTTTATTATTGGATTCTCAGAAAATTTTATTCTTCATAAAAGTTGATGCTTGCCCTAAAACAGTAAACGAGTTTTTCAAATTTTATGTACTGTTTTTAGTGCGGACGCAAATGCCATTTTCCCGAAATTGCGTCAAGAATAAATTACCTTAATTTATAAAAATACAGCAAAATCTTATAAGGAAAAGTTCTTTCAAATTAAAAAAGTAATCTAAATATGAATTTTGAGTTAAGTACATCAATTTTTTTATTTCCCTTTTATTTCTCGATTTTTTTCTCAAACGTTACGCCATCGGTGAATGCTTTGTTCTTTTGTTATCAGTATACTTGCCAAGAAACTTCAAAATTTATTTAAAGTAGACATTAGTTACATAGTTGCATAATGTTTCAGTTTTTACAGAGATAAAAGCCAGTTTAGGTATCAGTGTGTTGCAACACAATTAAACAATTTTCGTCCAAAATAATTGTCCACAATAATTATTACAAAATACAATTGGAATGACTGACTCAATAATAATTAATTTCATATGTCAGAGCGAAGTAAAATTATTGCTATTTATTTGTTTTTATTCCAAATGCATGGCCTACTCTTCAAGACCAAATATTTTATATGGCTTTTTAGGATACTTGGGCATATTTTACTCATCGGGTGCAAAATATAAATAAATTATTAGTTGTTTTACATAAAATGCAAAGAGTTGGGTCTATTCATGATTTTGAGTGGAAAATTTTTTGAATCAAAAGTGTTTAAATGTGTTTGCAACACACTGATACCTAAACTGGCTATTATCTCTGGAAAAACTGCAACATATTGCAACTATGTAACTAATTTCTATATTAAATAAATTTTGAAGTTACTTGGCAAGTATACTAATAACAAAAGGACAAAACATTCTCCAGTGGCGTAACGTTTAAGAAAAAATGCAGAAAAAAAAATAAAAATTAAAAGTTGATGTACTTAACTAAAATTTCATATTTAGATTAGTTTTTTTATTTGGATGAACTTTTCCTTATAAGATTTTGCTGTATCTTAATAAATTAAGGTACTTTACTCTTGACGCGATTTCAGAAAAATGACATTTGCGCCCGCACTAAAAGCGGTACGGAAAATTTGAAATACTCATTTACTGTTTTAGGCCAAGCACCAACTTTTATCAAGAATAAAATTTTCTGAGAAACCAATAATAAAAAAGTTTCCCATATGTTGCATACTTTTTTGGACACACTGTATATGGTGTCTCAAAAATGAATGTATCAGGTCTAATAAAATAGTATTTTAAAGAAGTGGGTTATCTCACTTTTTATTACACTACCTTCAGGAAAATGAGCTTCACATATTTTCGTGTTGTTTGTGGGCTCAAAGTTATCTCAGGGTATAACTTTCAGCCATTTTCGTTGTAAACTTACGTCTTTTGGAAAACCGAAAATATGAACTTTAGACCCATTTTTATGGTTTCTATTACAGCTAGGAATACAAAACTTTTGAGGCATAATTACACTAACTATCAGTTACCACAAAACTAGCCGAAAACGAGAGAAAAATATACAATAATTAAACACGAACAAAACTTATAACCTGTGGTGTACACAAACGGCCGACCGGCACAAAAGCAACAGGTATTTAAGTCCGAAATATATAGTTTTATGTGTTTAAAAATACGCCTAACAATATAAATTGTATACCTTAATATACATCGAAATATTAGGTACAAGTTTCACGCACTTAAAAGCACATAAATAGTTCCGATTTAAAAAAAAATGCATAAAAATACCACTAATTACCGATTACCGCAGACAGTAATATCGGCAAACTAGCAAATTAATCGTTTGTTTTGTTTGCACTGTTGCCGACTCTATAAGGAAAGTACATTAGGCTCCCGATAATTGGTGGGTGTTGGGAGAATACCTACTCAAGAGGTGTTATTGGTTGGGACCAGCGGTACTGCCAATCATTGAGTTCGGCAAATTATCCGGCCGACGAGTATATGTATGATTTTAAATATGTATGTAATAAAAGGTGTCTGCCTATATCTTATAGGTATAGATACATAATATGAATAATGTATCTAGTACGTATGTATGTATTTAGAGAGATGGCTAGTAATAAATGCACGAAATTTCGACGAGAATTTCTACACAGCAGCGGCGGCGGCCATCAATTATCCGGCGTCGCTGATCATCGAGCGGCAGATTATCGGGAGTCCACTGTATTATTTTAGGAAAGTGCCCGAACAAGCTAGTCGAGCTAGTAGTGTCAGATAATTAAATAAATAAATTAAGAAATACCACATTATAAAAAGAGGAAAGAACATCTTATGGAAATATGTCTTTTACAATATTGGACAATTTTATTTATTGATATCCTAATATTCGCTACTATCGTAGTAGTCTGGCAACGTCGCAATTAATTGCGCCTCTATCGCGATTACCCTTTCACCCGCAAGCTCCCCTCTATACACCTTCGCTCCAAATAGCAAAGGTCTACATGCATGACTTCACGAGCTAAAATTTTGTGAGTACTTTGACCTGTGTTATTGGTAGAACTGTTTGCTATCATTCTTCACCGCAGGTGTACTGGAATGAAATTAATAGCTTATTATGTGCGTCTCATATTTTTTAATCGAAAGCCTTTTTCTTCCCCTCTGGTGATGTAAACAAATGTTAACTGATATAAAAATTAATGATTCGTTGCTCGACCCCAAAAACCCTGAAAACGATTAAGTACACCCTTCATAACTACGTTTTTCTATATTTCATCGGAGATTTTATCATAAAAAAATACTTTCTGAAATAGGGTAAATTGTAATATATACAAATACAACAGATCTCTGCATATGGATTAAGATTTTTTCTTAATCAAATCCTTATCACATATTTAGATATTTTTCATCTCATTATTTGCAGATCCGGAGATTCTAAATGAGGTTTCCGATTCCAGTTGCTTATTAAAAGTTGCACTATTGCATTCTTTAGATTGATCTTAATGTATATACTCTATTTCGAAATGGTGCGGAGTAATAAAACCTACTTATAAATGCAAAACGCTAACAGAGTGGTCAAATCAATTTTTGTGATTTCTAAATATTTAGCCACAGCTGTTATAGCCTGCTGTATTATATTTTAACCATTCCACCCTGTTTTGTATGGCAATCCCGCTGCAAACAATAGGCTTTATTAGCAAGAGGGCCATTTTCTACCTGCAGTAGCGTACGTTTGGGTATTTAATATAAAATACCTGTTTTACCTAAGTACTTTTATTTATTCACTTATTTATGTATATTCAAAAACAGTTAGTATTACTGTAACATTTTATCACATATAATATTTATATAATAAGGTATAAGAATTGCGATTTTGTGTAAACAGTTATGTAGAGAACTATGGTATATCATTTTCGTCGTCAGAAAAATCCGTCGAATCTTCGTCATGTTCCAAGGATATAATTAAAGGCTCTACAATTAGGTCAATTAAATGGTCTAGTTTCCACATTCTTCTTTTATAACATGCTCAATACACTTACGCCATTTTTCAGAATCGACATTTTTTAAAGATTCCTCAAAGATAATTTTAACATCTTTCATTTTAAACGTCGTGTTTGTCCTTGCTACATAACTTTTTACTTGGGCCCAAACAAGTTCAATGGGATTTAATTCGCAATGATACGGAGGCAGACGAAGAATAGTAATATTTCGTTTCTGTGCAATTTTGTCAACTACATACTCGGTGAAACGAGCTTTATTTGAGGACACTATGGACAACAGTTCCTTTTTCACCATACTTTCATCAAATGGTATGTTATTCTGTCTAAACCACTGAATAATAATTCCGTCTTCTTCGGAAGAACAAATATAACTGAAAAATTACAATTACTTAAACTTTAGGGTATGCATACAAAAAATCGTCAAATTTGAATGTTTACAATAGTAATAAAAAAACCTAAGTGTGATAAATATAATGCTGGGAAAGTCCGAGTATTAGGACAGGTAAACGTTTAAAATATGTACGTATATGTACGTAATTATGTACGCCTATATATCAGCCATCAGAAAATGATTTATTACTTCGCATCATTTCGAAATAGAGTATAGGACGTTTTACACATGAAACAGGTTCATTTTTACTAATGTCCAAAATGTAAAGTGAAAATTGGATTTTCGGCATACAGGTGATACTTATATACTGAAAACTTTTAATCAAAATCTTCAAATTATTTTTTCTATTATTTCAAGTGGGTAGAGCTGCTTGTAATAAGTAGGTACATTGATTAAATTTTAGTTAGGCCGAGACTAATTAAAATGTTTTACAAAAATCTGTGAAAAGGCTTAATAATCAAAATTTCATGGGAATGAATTCTCATATTTTTCCTGACAATAAACTCTTTCTGGCAACAATGTATATTAAGTAAAAGCTGTTTCGAAAATAGACATGGGATCGAATGACATTTAACTTTTTCGTAGGACGGTTGAACTTACTGTAAATTTGCATTCACCTATTAAACATAAACGATGACGACATCATACCTACATTATGACTCATAATATAATAATAATATAAAAACTTCGTGTTCAATTTGATTCGCTCTCTAAGTGATGACTGTCTTGACTGAATATTTCATTGCGTTGCTAATATGCATGCTTACCAGTATTTCGTAGAAAACAATGTTATTCTTATTCATTTCATTACTGAGAATATGAATCTGTCACATGTGTGCTTGCATAAAATGTTAAAGAGCTTTTTTTTATTATGAAATAGCCATTCAAATAGTTTCGAACAGTCATGTGATTTATATTTACTACAAAACGTATGACAAGTGTAAGTATGAGGTAAATACAATCCTGCTATTTATTCATGTGACTGAGTAACATCATTATGGTTTGTCAATGAAGAGCACGAGACTCTCAAACTTCTATTGCCTTCATTTCTTGTTAATCCCACAACGTTTCTAGTAAATTGTATTATTGAGTTATAATTTTGTTTCTTGAACGTTCGCTAAAAAATGGAAATAGACCATAAACTTTCTGTATAGTGCTTGCATTATAATTCCATAGGAATTGCTTGGAGCCGTTCAAAGGCAAAAGTTTACGAACTTTAACAATAGGGTGATATTTTTGTCTGATATGGAGACTTGAAATAGTGTGCCTAGATACTAAATCATAACGACATCATAATTCATTTTATATTCTGTCGATATGAATTTGATAGTAACGGCTCCATTCTCCATATAACAGAGGCATATTTCAGCTTTGTTCTCACGAAAGCATAGTTAAGCGATTTCAAGGTCTTCTTATAATTAAAATCTTAACTGATTCGAGCTATAAATCAGTATCCTGGTTCAAAGAAAGGGTACGACCAAATTTAGTTCCTCGGTAGATTGCAAATAGGTTAAAATGGTTAATAATCAACAAAGTAGAAGAATATCATCCCTTAAATTATTTTTCTAGCACAGTTTACCACGTGGTTAGATTTGATGACAATTTCAAACTGTCTGGTATTTTTCAGACCTAAATCTATCTCATGAATAAAAATGGAGCATTTGCTCGAACGATAAAGTAAAAGCAGAAGCAATTCCTTCGGAGCAAAACGTAGAAGGATAAACATTTGCTTCATTTTTAATGGAGAATGATTTGCCTTTTCTTCGTTATTCAGACCATTTGCTACATTTTTTAACAAGTCTAGACAGTAATATGATGATGATGATGAATTCAACCGCATTCATCATCATCATCATCATCATATTACTGTCTAAACTTGTTAAAAAATGTAGGCAATTTTTCATTTCTCAACCAAAAAAAAAAACAAAACAGCATTTACTGTTTTCCACTAATGGGTGGTTCTTTTACTCACTTTCCAGGTAACCCTGATGATGGCTCCGGCCGAAAGCGCTCTGTTACGCTAGTTTAGAGGTCCTTTTGGATTAAAATTTTATGCATGGAATACAAAGAGTGTTTCATTTAGAATAGTAAATATGTTAAAAGGACACAAGTAAAGAAATACAAAGGAAACTAGGAAGAAACTAAGAGAAACCAAAAAACTTCAGAAATTGCTGGGAGATAAAGTCTCAAATGTATGTAATTATATTATACTAACCCAACCTTATAGAAAATTATATATACAAATCACTTAGAATAAAATGAAGGAAATTAATTATAAGCTGTGTAAAAAACACATAGCATAAGGAAGTTAATAGGCTGTATATAGAAAAATAAATAGAAGACAATTGGAACTAGAGTAACTCGTGTAAATATGTGTTATACTATAGTAGGCTAACTAGTAATTAGAAAACTAATAAAAGGAATATACACAGTCAACAGGAATGATATATGAAGATAAATAGTTGATGCAGGAAAGACGTAAATGGGCCGAAGTTGCAGGAGTATCGTAAGCGACAAAAACAGAAAACCTCAGGTGCCATTGAAACTGTGTATCGAGAGTAGCATAAGGGTACCTATATGGTGAAATAAAGAGTGTATACAGGAAAGAAGTATATACTTAATACAATAGGGCATTAAAATAAAATGGGCCGAGGTAGCAAAAGCAAGTATCTAATAGAGAAAATGACAGCAAGAGAACCGAGGTGCCATCAAAGGCATACAGAGAGAAATAAAAAAGTATATACAAGGAGGAATTATCAAGTTATTAGTTGAAAGTGTTAAAAGTATTGAAGTACAGAGGGCTAAATAACGAAGATTAAGTAACATAATTGTATGGAAAATATGTAGGTACCATAAAGTTTAAGAATTGAAATTGCAAAGAAGAGTAACTGATTGAGGAATTCAAAGCAAAAATGTTGGTACCATAAAATCTTAAGAGAATAAAAATAACGTAGAATCCAGGTGCAGAAATTAAAGAAATACATCAGCAAAAAGTGAATATGTAAAGTACGTATTAAAGAGAAAGAAAACATAGAAGATTATCTAAAAAACAATTTTGATATTTTTCACCTTTTAATGCTCGGTTGTACTTTTTTGGATTTGATGCGTGGGATGAGTTTAAATGATCAAATATTTTATCAAGTATTTCAATAATCTAAACTGTAGCAATTGCAGATTCAAGCAGAGGCCTTGCTACCGCGGTATCAGCTGTAGCAATGATACGACATAGAGGGCCCCGCAACCGTATGTGAAAAACGTTTATCCACAACCACCACTAGTAAAATCATTAAAAATGTATTAATAAAATTGTAGTCTACATCTTACATTTAATATTAAAAATGATAATTAGAACAGTATTAAATCGTTTTCTAAACCATATCGATAAGATCCCATTCCTAATGAATAAATAATAAAATTCGTAGCCACAGCTCTACAGCTCTAAGTTTAATTGTCTCCCGCCTCGGGAAAATACCGAATTATCGTATGTGTGTCGTTGTATCGGTAGAGTTCTGTTTTTCGTTTGTTACGGTTCGTTTAAACTACAATTATTATTAACTCCGACACATTGACATTGGAGGTAGTAGACATATTCCTTGGTTTTTGATATATGATACATTAAGTGTTGTGATTTACGGAATTGTCAACGAGAGAAAGAGAGTTTACCAGAGAGTGGTGCGATAAAAAGGAAAGCTAAACAAAAGAGCGCTGATGCTGATACTTTGCCGATACTCTCTCTAACACATTCGCTAAATTTAACGTGGAGTTTTTATGGAAAGTGACAAAAATATAAACCTTAACGTAAAACTTCAATAATGCTTCGTAAAATCCGCTTCGTCCGCTTGTGGAAGGCGTGTTTTTTTAACGACTTTTGGGTAAAAATTGGACGTGGCACCCTCAAAGTTTTTCGCCGAATTAGCCTCCGGCGGCACCTGCGGCGAGCATCTCTGCTATCCCCCATCATAACTTGGACCTAAATCCGCCCTTGAGAAAGATAATTTGATACAGGGACCATTCAGGTCTAGCTACGCCACTGGATTCAAGTAATTCTCTAAATCTGAAACATAATTTTAGATCTTATTTTTTCGAAGTTGTTAATGTTGTAATATGTTTTTTTCCAAATTATAAAAAAATTTGTATATATTTCCTAAAAACGTGTTCAGTTTCAAATTTCCACCCGCAGCTGTTTACGGAAAAAACGAATATGCGTTAAATAGCTAAACGTAGACAGCTTTGAGGTACAGATAAACTTTGGCTCAGTCTTATTTAGTAGCCACGGAAAAATGCTGAACGCGCCAAAAAAAAACACCAATTGATGCTACCTACCCCTGGCTAAAGATTTAACCACCGATCCGCTCGCTAGTCGCACCTAAGGACTTTCTTCTACGGCAGCATTACTGAGGTGGTGACCGTCAGGGGCATTGGAAGGGGGGGGGGGGGGGCAAAAGAACGCATCTGACCCCCATTCCCCTACGTGAGGAGCAAACCGAGAAAAACACAATAAAGTATAATTTTGAAAAAATAGCGAATGCACCATAAAAACTCTCACCCGCGGCATCCAAAGTAACCCCCATATGCCACCTCTAAATTCAATTTTTATCTCAACTACGATTATGTAAAGACGACCACACCATAAACGCGATCGGCTCCATCCAGACACTGATGAAAAGACTAAATCATAATTCGCCCAATAATACAAAAACCTTCTCTATTCTGGCGAAAGCTTATGAGTATTTTAAGATCCTTTACAATCATACGGGCACTAAGCTATATTAGCTGCTTCTGATTGGTGGATTAACGTCACTCACTTTAGCTACGGTCTAGTCAGTTTATTCCAGCAGGTCTAGTTAGTCTAGTGTTCAGGTTCTGCGTTTGCAATATGGACGGCCTGCATTCAAATCCCGTCGGGGCAAGACATCTTTTGTCTATTTTTATAAGGTTACGTTTCTTTCTTTATGTAAATTTGGGTTAGTTTCAGTTAGTTGTGTTTGGTTGCGCCCCAGAGCGAGCGGAGGGCCATGCGTGCACAGTTAACAGTGCTCTAACGTGACGTTAACCCAGTGTTCCCGATGCCAATGAAATTAAATTATTTGATGGCTAACCAAAATTATCAGATTTTGATGTAAATTATGTTAAAACCCGAAAATGGCGGGACAAGCAAAATATACCCCTTCTGATTCGCCATATTATTATGTAATCTTCAAATTTTTTATCAGAATGCTGGCAAAATTATGTTAAAATCTGATAATTATGTGGCAATCGGCAACACTGCGTTAACCCACCAATTAAAAGCCGCTAATATAGCATAGTGCCGTAGGGCTCTAAAGGATCGTATTATGCGGTTTATGATATCACCTCAAAATATATATCTGGCAACGATGTAGCGTGTTCCTAAATAAGAAATATACGTAATTTTTCTCTTTCCTAAAAATAATCGAAAGTATATGGCTTCTAGGATCAAACAATTACAGGCGGCCAGGTCAAAAGGTAAGAAATCACAAGAAACTCTATAAATGGAGTTTGAGGAAACCGGTTTTTCAATTTTCTCTTTAATACGACAAAACCGTTAGAAAATTCCGTGGGGAACTCTCTTATTTATTTTACATTTCACATTTCAAATGAATAATAAATGACAAGTTTCATCATCATCTTTAGATATAATTCATAAAGTTATGAATACGAATAGGAATAAGAAAAGCTACAGGAAAAGGCCGAAATGAAAACATTCCTTTTTCATTTATCTAAAGTGCGCTAGCCTATATGAAAATCTGAAGACTTACGGCAAAGAAATTCTTTATATGCAAACCAAATAAACTTTAAGATTTTCACAGAAAGAAGCTCAAAGGATAGCATTTGTAATTATTATTACTACTCTGTGTGCTATTGTTGAAACTATCTTCGCGCAACGATACCCCGTACCTAGTTTTAACACGAAAATGGATTTAAAAAACTTTTATTCAAGAGATATGATATAATTAAATATTAATAAATTCATATATTGTTTCCTAACTAAGCTCTATGGCTTTTTCTGTCAAAGGTTTTATGAACTCGAGGCCATTAAAAAGATCTCTATGGTTTCAGTCTGTTTCTGCAACGAGTAAAACAAATTCCTTGAATTTAATTAAAAAACGATTCAAAGCAAATAATACCACTATTAATTGGATTTAGCAAACCTCATGTTATTATTATACCTCTAGAAACTAACACGCGCATAATCCAATGGCATTAGTGTTTAATTCAAGTTTTCAGTCACTTTTTACATAGAATGCAATGATATTTCTGTATGTTTTTAGCAGCTCGAATAACGAAAAGTTATTCTCTTACATATATTGAAAGAATAGAAAATTATTATTCAGGCATTGATTATGAAATTAGAGCAATAAAATAAAAGTATCATTTTAGAAATAAGTGAATCAAATATAAAGGTGAAAACCTTTCTGGCCACTGTGATGCAAAAACATATTGTGCCTGTTGAATAAATTACTGTGTTTTATCAAAATATTCAGTGTATAAGTAGTAATAGTAGTGGTTGAGGGGAGGTCAAAGGGTCTTGCTATTAGGCCTAAGGGGCCTCTGCAACACACCTACTACAGATCTCCTTTCAACCGCCCACTTCACCTCCCATCTACTCTAGCTTATCTGACCTATTGATGAAGGTCAGTGTCAGTATCTCTCTCCATGACAGCCATACATTCTCCTCAGGTCTTCAGAATCCTTAAGTTATATAAATATAGAAGAAATGTAAAAGAGCTTAATTGGAAACAAAAAAATAATCTGATATATGCTCTCAAATATAGAACTAGATCATACGGTAAGTAACAATATAACATAACAACTGATTACGAAAGATCCAATATCAATTTCAACAAATTAATGAATGCATAAGGTAGGTATCTATCGTCACATCATACTAGTACTTAAGAGTTATCAGTATAATACCTATTGCTACTAAATCTTGTGCGCGTCTACCATGGTATACGTATCGCAGTTGTACGTAAATAAATCTTAACGAATCAGTAATAATACCATTATGTAAAGTTATTACAACCAGACTGTTCATCAGTCAGAACGACAATGTTTATCATTTACCACGATATATATTAAATTGTAAGAATAGAGAAATATAATATGAACTAAAAATTATGACCATTAATTGAACCACACTAGTAAATAGTATCTCTACCAGAGGTATACTTATTTAGATTATCATTGGTACGCTATGCTTACTCCTAAACAGTTCCAAAAATATTTATATCAATACAACGCGTAAAGAAATAAAACACGCATTCTAATCCAACTCTGAAGGTACTAATAACACGCGAATAACATTATGTTAACCTACACATTTATCTTATCTGGTCTTCCGATATCACCTCCGGCCTTCTGAACGTAGGCTGCTAGGCGCTTTGGGACCCATAAAACTCTCAGTGGCAATTTGAGGTAATGCCCCTACCTTTGTGGCTGCAGTTGATACCAAAAAAAAAATAATCAACCGTATTGACTGGTAGCTACTTAGTTAACTTAATCTCGCTCCAAATAAGAACCCTAGCTAAGTAGGGGTTTTGATGGTGGTGCCGAATGGGAGCAAGGCTCTCTCCTACATGCACCCCTTGAGGAAGGAAATGGCGTATTCTGTTCCGGAATCCTCCGCACGTGACCAGTTACCAAAAAGAAATCTTGACTCAAGCTACACCAAACTGGTAATTATGTCAACTTCTCTAGCCCGAAATAATATTAGGGCGAATTAGAAATTCTTAATCTGCTTACGCACTACCTCCTCTTTGGAAGGTTTACCAAGAAAAAGAACGAGGTCAAGTCAAGATCGTCCACCTCGAATGCCAAGTTCATAACATATGCAATAAAACGTACTAAGGCTGTATGATTATAGGTTTGTTCTAGCAGCGATTTGAAACCAAAGCCAAGCCATCCGGAGATTGCGCATTGCAATATAAGCGACACTTAAATCGTTATGCGCAAACTCCGGATGGCTTGGCTTTGGCTTGAAATCGCTGCTAGAACAAACCTATTATGTATTGCTGGCAGGACAAAGAAACCCGACGATAGAACCATTATCCACAATGACCAAACAAACAAAAAAACTTCAGTCCGACCGGCGCGGCGGCGACCATTTTCAACTCCTGACATCACAACGCTAAAAACGTAAATCCGCGGCGCAATAATTCAGGCCTAAACGCCCCTTTAGCCTGCGTCTCTGTTGGACCAGCTGCGAAGCAACCCGAAAGGTGTTGCAAAATTTAGGGAACACAATGCAACCACTAAAACATCTTGCCTGTGTACATTAAGCGAAAGGGAAAGACAGTCGTTTAACATCAAACTGATGGTAGCATATCAATATATTATGATGTTTCTTGTTAGCTTGGTCCGCAAACGCATCAAAATCGCACGAGCATCGCCAGAGAATCGTTTACACCTGGCAACATTTCAAGAGTACCCCTCAATAGGCAACCAACAATTATTGTCAGCTGTCTCATCTGAAGTCTGAAGGTTATGATATCAGAAATAAACATTGACTGAATTTTTAACTTTTCCTATTAAATATTGAAACCAATCCAGGAAAATAACCGACAAACTCGGAAACCAATATTTCTGTCATTCATGAGAGTGTTTCAATGTATATTATCACAGAGAAGGTAAGTATTCGGAAGGTAGGAGAATTATTGAATGTTTTGAAATGCACTGCTATAAATGCCTATAACTTTGAAGGTTTCCCTCGAACGATGGCCAGAATACAATACGCTTTATTGATTATGTGTTCATAAAGCCCGATCGATCCTATCAAACAGCCCGAGAAAATCAAGTTACGTATACAACTACCGAACTCTCAATTTTCCCTGGAACAGCTCGATAAATGGCTAGGGTCATACGACAACCATGCAGGTATCTAAACGGATAAATAGTATTATATTTAGCTTGGCGGACTAGCATAATAAATGTAGGATTAAGAGTCAAATAACTGGCTTTATCTGACCTCTATCTGTTACATGTTTGAATACTAAATTGACATGTAACACTGCAATATTGCCTCGCTCTTGCAAAGGCTGCGCATCTGCCCAAGTAATGAAGAGGGGGTTTTATCCTCCTACCAGCACCCCCGGCAATCAGCAGCGAGCGCTCTCTTCAAAGCCCATTAGGTTCAGGTATCTCATGAGCTCAGGACCCGCTTATCCCATGCCAGGAGGTATTCCGTCCTGGTTTTATCAGGCTTGATTAGTTCGCTTTCTGATTGCCGGTTTTACTTGGGCTATAAAAAATCCTAGAAACGGCTCCGGGCCAGAGCGGAGCCTGGCAAGTTCATCAGCCAGTTCAGTGTGTAAAAAGACACCATTTGAAGTGAAAATTTTCTTGGATAGAATGTTATTTGTTTGAGAGAGCACTGACTGAATCTCAACTAAGGTAACTATGTTAAATTAAAAGGTTACGAAATAAGGTCATCGCATTCAAGAAATAAAAACAAATAGCAGGAAAAATTGAACAAATAGAGGAAAGACAAATGCTATGATGAAAACTATGGAAAAATTTAAATATGAAAATATTCACAGAACAGGTCAGCAAATTGTACAGGCATAGTGCTAGTTATGCAGAAGCACTAAAGGAGTGTGTTTTAGTAGTCCCTGAGCAAGTCTCACAAGGGAAAATACAAGAATTACTAATTTGATGTACGAACAGGTGCCTAAAATAAATTACTTTAATAATTGTATGAATGCAGTTGTATGGCAATAGGAAAAATCGCACTAGCAGTTGTAGTAATTTCATGCTTATGGTTAATTTCTTGGATGTTATATGTTTCTATATACATCGTCTGTCTATAAACTGCAGGCAAGGAACGTGGACCAGATGTATTATTTTTAAAAAACCAACCTTATGATTCATAAAGAGTGCGTAAAGTACCTACTCGGTAAAGTAAGTACTTTACGCACGGTAGTAGAAACAATTATTAATTATTCAGCAAAGAAGAAAAGTATTGGGAGTCCGGTAGCTGCTGAATAACTTAAGCAGACATTTAACTAAGTCTTGTCCAAATTCTAATGGATCTGAGAATATTGATGTTGACTCAATATCAAGGTGTCAACAATCGATATTTATGAATCCAACAAATATTGAGGTTGGTAAATGCGTTGAATTGCTAACGAATAATAAATCGGCGAGGTAAGATGAGATCTCAGTTTTGTTGTTCAAGGGGTCTGCAGAAATAATTTCCAAACCATTAGCTCCTATAATTAATCTTATGTTTGTAACAGGGGTTTCCCGGTAGTTTTGAAATCTGCGATAACAGCTCACATAAAAAAGAAAGTAAAAGCGAAGGAAATATTATAGACCGGTCATAGTGCTTTCATATGTAAACAAAATATTTGAAAAATTCAATTTAGCAATTTAATTGCTAAGCAGAATAATAGATTTCGTTAAAAGAACATCTGCTAATCAAGTTATTTATGAGGCTCTTAAGAAAGAATTGACTACCTTAAGTATTGATAAGGTCGCAGTCGCTATGCTGACTGACTTGTCAAAGGCGTTGACTCAGTTAATAGCATGTGGCAAATTGAAGTGACACGATGAGGGGTGTTGTTCTCCAGCTATGTTTTAAACATAGAAGACAATTTCTTGTTGAAGATGATAAAAATGGAGCTTGATTATGTTTGATATAGTTGTCATTAAAAAAGGTGCCCCCCAAGGTTCAGAAGTAGGTTCTATAGATCCAGACACTTCTTTTTCCTATCAATGATAGTTTAGAAATTGCATATGAGGAAGAAATAGTTTTGTATTAGGTCATGATATCTTGTTTCGGGGGTTTTGAATATCGATAAAAGACTTGCTTAGAGATATATATTTTTAACAAATAATATCACGAAATAGTGTGGTGTGTCTTAGTTAGAGCAATGTATAAAATAAATCATATCAACAACTCTTAACCGTAATTCGTTCGTATACAGGGTTAGCCAAAAGTCAGAACACGGCTAAATATTTGAAAAACGGGTCTAATTTTTAACTTAAGGTTTATTGGTGCTTGCGGATTCAAGAACAGTGTCTGTCAACGCTGTTACCAGATTTCCAGTTTTTCCCATATCAATGCAAACTTTGTTTCTTAAATATGATACTATCGATTTTATTACATTTTTGAATTCTACGTAAAATTGTTTGTATCGTATTTATTTTTATTACTTTACAACAATTATAATGGATTATAAATGTTCCCTTTCAAACGAGTAATCTCAAGGGATTAAGAATCATAGCGTTTCCAATAACTCGAATGATTTTTAAGTGTGTTATGGATCATCCGTTGTCATGTTTCTCATTACTGACGTTTGTTGACTAACAAGTACCTACTGTAGAGGTATTTTCAAATTTTACTTTTAAATGGTTTCAAGCGACTGCGATCGTATTGAAATTTTAAGTAGCTCGGGGTATGGCAATAAGGAAAAATCGCACTTAGAAGATGCAAATCTCTTTAATACGTGAACGCAGTTAGAAATCCAATTTTACGAAGTACCGTTTCAAAAATCGTGCAAATCCTGAATATGTTTAATGAATGAAGATTTACCTAGAACAGGATGCTTCAACACAACAAGTAATGACAAAATGTCCTTAGAAGTTGTACTTAGTGTTATGAAAAACCTGTATATTTCTACGATGCTTATATCGTTTTTCTATGATATTGGCTAAACCTCTATCCGACGAGGTCTGCGTCATTATAAAATCAAATTGAACCTTGAATTAACAGAGTGTAATCCCGATAGCCATCCAGAATTCTGGGAATGCTTAACGGAAATGTGCAATAATTATAAAGATTTTATCAAAACTATCGTTTTTTGAGATAAGGCAATAAGTATTCTCTCTGACGATATAAACAGGTGTACAATTGCCAATATTTAGCCTTTAACAATTCACATTGAGCTCGCGAAAGTCACTCTCAATTTCCTCAAAAGGTTAATGTTTGGATAATAAATAACCGTATTACAGGTCCTTTCTTTTTAAATGAAAATTTAACAGTAGATCGTTACATGAATTTACTTCAAACAGAAATAGTTCTTGCTTCAGGAAATTTATATCCCGATTATGACACCGGAGACGTAAATAGAAATATTTGGCTCCAGCAAGATGAAGTTGTTCCTCATTTCCTTTAAACGTTAGAATTTTTTTCGATTATGTCTTTAAAAACAAGTAGATCGGACGAAGAGTTACAATGAAATGGCCGGCCCGTTCTCTCGACCTGACTTCTCGATTTTTATTTGTGATGTCGCTTGAAGACGGTCGTCTACAAAGAAAAGCCAATTGATTTGAAAGATTTGAAATTGCGCATACGGTATGCAACAAAAGAAATACCCGCAGAACATCTATAATCTATATCATAGTAAGATTGCCAGATGGAGCTCTTCCTCATTTTGCTTTAAAACGTTCGCAATGTTTTGGATCATGTGTTTGGAAACAGCTGAAAAGTATGAAGAGGAACAATGAAATTCCCGGCGCGTTCTCCCGACCTGACTTCTCTCGATTTTTATTTGTGAGGTCACCTGAAGTAGGTTGTCTACAAAGAAAAACCAATATACCCGCAAAACATGTATATCATAGCAAGATGGAGCTCTTCCTCATTTTGCTTTAAAAGTTGGCAATTTTTTGTATAATGCATTTGAAAATCTTAGATTTTTCATTGGAATGCTTCTTCTTTAAAAACCTTTTTTATTCCGTAGCTGCTAATAGTTTTCCAGTGTTATTTGCAAAAAACTAAACTTTTTTATCTTAATTTGTTAATAAATGTGGCAATGTGTGCGAGGCTGATATATTGCACATTTTTCTAGGCGATATTCCGAATCAAATGAATCCTCATTCCTCACCCATATTTTTAATAGCAGTAGCAAGAGGTAAGACCGTTTTAATCTAGACTAAAAGTTTTCCTTTGATTTTTGATTTGAAACTTCATTTTTCCATAATAAAATCAGTTCATAGAAGGGTTCAGTTGACGACTGGCACCCTCCTTTAAACAAAAGCGCTTCAAATGTTTTAAAAATACCTCTTTTTAATGCTAAAACGATGTAAAACTCATTGTAAAGTATGCGGTCGGCAAGGATTGAAAACTCGATCGTCCTCGATCGATGACGTTACGCGGGAGTGCCGAGTCCTTGTTTTGTCAGTGTTATTGGCCAAGATCGTTCTCGAATACTAGAGCGCTGGTCGGTTCTAGTCGATTCTAGCAAGGTGACGCTGGCGGCAGATCGCTCACCGCAGTGTGGCCGCTGCTTGTGTTGATTATGAAAATTTCCAAAATTTACGGAAATGTGTATGATATTTACAACTTTGTTTTTTAAAATTTAAAATATGTTATGAGCTGCCAGAATTGCCTTTGCGAGCTACGGCCATTGTTGTAAGATGTCACAAGTATGGTACTAGGCTAAAACAGCTTATTATCCGAAGGACATCTATATACATATATGCAGTTACAGGTAGAAAGTACGCATCATATGCATGGGCACATAATTTAATTTTTGTTTAAATTATCCGAGATGGCACTATGCAAAGCTTTTTGAAATTTTAAATGGAACAGAAACGAAATATGCTGTTATGATAATAATACGTACTTTTATCGGTCACCGTATAACGTATCAAGTGCTAAAATAATATCTATTTGCTAATTAAAATTACCTATTAGTAGACACCTGAAAATGGAATAAAACGAACGTGTAACGACCCTACTTCAACATATAAAAACTTGTTTAGCATATTAATTACAGATAGAGTGACAACTACATAGATATATTTATATTAAACATTAACTTCAGTTGGCTTCTTCAATGGTTCGTTTTAAAATGTTGATACTAACCTAGTAAAGTAGTAAATAAATAGTGATTACTGATAGGATAAAATCATAGAAATAGGACTCAATTTCTATGGGTAAAATCCGGTGAGATGACCAATCGGGAGAGATGGCCAATAGTCAAAATTTAATTAAAGCATTGTTCGATGGCGCTGCCTAAACGTCCATGTGTGAACATGGTCAGTGTGTTTTGTCTGCGTTAAGGTGATATTACAGCACTGAGAGAATAAGAATATTATCGTCTCGGTATAAAATGTTATAATAGGTGCTACTGTGAATATATGCGTGGAAATTTAATGCTGATTTTTACAGATTACGTAAGTACAATGTTTATTATCGATTCCTAACCTTTAAAATAGTTAAAAATCCTTCACTGGCTTTTGTTTGTCACGTTGATTATCTGTCTCTAGCAAAGATGGACCTACAAACAATAGGGCTAGATGGCCACTTATTTTTACGCCTTTTTCTTTACAGTTCGACTTCATTCCAATTAACTGAAGAAAAATGTCAACGAAGTATAAAAGAAAGAACTCAAATAGTGAAAATCGGTAAAACAGGCCGACCCTAGATATGCAAATTAACAAAGAAAAATTATAAAATAATTAAATATACCGACAAAATTTGAACACACTCGGTATTAACAAAAATCTTTAAAAACGCACCTTTACATGTAAACCTTCGAGAAGCCGGTAAAGGGATCAGCCTGGTGCTGGGAATTCATGCGGCACACTTATTTACATCTCTTTTTAATACATTTTTTAATGTGTGGGATCGGAATTTTAATAGTTTCTTGTCGCACCCACACATCAAATGGGGACTTTTTCATATAAAAAGCCAGCAGCATGAAGCAGGGCAAAATCTTTAAAATCCACTCGCTAGAGACTGGTTCCATTCCACTCGCCAAAGCTTGAGACTGGTTCCCCATTCAAATTTCCACATATTCTCACGTCCACGCGCTTCAGCTAGAGACAAGTTCCTCCCACACTTTGTATAGTTTCTCAATTATCCGAGAAATTGAGCATCTCAATAGCTGAGCCAAATGAAATTAAGGACAAATTGTAAAACTCCAGCCACAGGCGCAACTCGCAGGAGTAGAGACAGCTTCCTTACAGATAAGTAAACTCTTTGGTTTCCCTGAAATTCTTCACGATTTAATAACTAGACATCATTTTAAGGGAGGGTCGAACTTTTAAAATTAGTGTTGGAGTGTGATCAGATTCACGTAAATTGCGCGATTTTGATTAGGTTTCGGATAAGGAGACGATTGTAAAGTGTTCAAGTAAAGTTAACTCTCTTATCTCCGAATAACAATCGAATAACAATTTGGTGGTAAGTAAGGTCCTTAAAGAATACAAAACACACAACCAAGGGTGCAATAGTCCTACGGGACACGAAAAGACTCATTCGGGAAAACCCCCCAAAAAAACCTTGTGACGTAATCTCCATGGGGTATCTTAAAACTTACATGTATTATATACGTCCTGATCTTCCCCGCTACGCTCTCAACTTGTTACAAATTTGCTTTAGTATGTGCATGTATACTAGGTGATATGCATATGTTTGCCGTATGAGTAATGTGAATATGTCGACGGTAGAGCACAGTGTAAGGGCACATACTTTGAATGTATTTTTTTATTAAACGGTCATGGTTTGCTTCTTGGTACGAGGGCCTGATTGAAATGTGGTAACTTAATTCTAGTAAATACATTTTTCTTTCTTATGAAGGTACATTTGTCCTTTAATATATAAATTAATTTCATTTTGTATTCATTTTAGTATGTGTTAACGGTTATATTATGTAAATTAATACTGCGTTTTCCTTAAGCTGTACAAGTAAAGGAAAATAGATGTATAGAATGTGACCAGTTGGGTTTTATTGCCAGTGTTGATTGGTCACTTAAGAAATTGTAATAATTCAATGTAATCGGTGAACAAACATCTACTTTAGAACATACTGTCAAACAACGTCAACTTAACAGGGTCTTAAGCGACAGTGGCGATAATTCACCATTGTTACGAAATTTGAGGTTAACAGTTGAAGCTCTCAATAATGGTTCTTCTGTAAACAGCGTAGCGTCGCAAAAAATTATGGTATTCCCAGAAAAACTCTTCAAAGAAAAATAGATAATAATGTGACTATACGACTGGTAAAATGGGACCAGACTGCATTCTGGATGAGGTCAATGAAAATAAGTTAGTGCTACGCATTAGAAAGGCACACAAATACGGTTTTCCTATAACGGTAGCAAATGTTCGAAAACTTGCCTATAATTTCGCTGTAAATCTACATATTACTGATAAGTACAATGAAGGAAAAGTAATTGCCCGGTCCGATTGGTTTACGTCCTTTTTCAGAAGTCACCCGCCATCAGCTGAGGGTGTCCCTGGGGCGATATGAGGGCGTGAACCATGTAGATGTTGGGAATTATTTTGAACTTTTACAAGCTGCACTGGAAGAAAATTCCGCGGACCTGGGTTTACTTATAATGTCAGTGAAGGGGGACTTCAACTAAACAATCGAGCTGAACCTGATTTAGCCGAAAAAGAAGCAAAAGGCGTTGTTTCCAACTCCTGATGTACTACCTGACAGTCTATTTACTCAATAATCGAATTAACTGATTCATTGCCGCCTGGCTCAGAACTTGTGATGTCTCAGAAATCAGCCAACGTAACTGCAATAATCTCTTTAAATTGGTTTAGAAATCACTTCTTGGCTGGCATTCATCTCATTATGTTGAACTTTTAGCTGAAGCAAATAATGTCATTTTATTGTGCCTACCTTCGAATATAACGCATTATTTGCAATCACTTGATAGGTATTTTTTAAGTCGTTAAAAACCTTCTATTATCAAGCTTGAAGAGAATTGATGCAGTGGCACTCAAGCACGAGCTCCAGCAGGAAAGTAGGGCGATTCCAATTTTGGTGAACTCTTAATGAAAAGCTGGGGAACAGCAGCCTCTATAGGAAATGTAAAATCTGCGTTCCGAGCCACTGAAATATCCTGATTGCATACCTGACTATGCATGCACAGCTCCTGATCAAGTAAGAAATACTCAAACTACTGAAGACTATACAAGAAACGAACATTCAAAAAAAAGAACACATTAAGAAATGTACGATTGCCCTGATGAACGTAATACCATCCTGTGCACATGCGAATACAGAGCCTGGATACTAAACTCCAGTGGAAAGTATATCTGCTCCACATTTGACACCTAGACAACTTTTAGATCAGAACTGGTCGTTCCTGTAACAAAGGGCCAAATCCGTTGCTACTCGCCCCCGTAGTCATTGCTATTGTAAAAAATAAAGTTGTCAAGAAACAAAAACATCGCCACAAAGAAAATTCCCCCGAAAGGAAAACGCTCAGCTTCGCCTAGTTCTGATCATGAAGATATAGAAGGCCAAAATGAAGAAGGAAGTGGTACTCTTCCAGTTATCGATGAGGCCGAGTGTACGGGATGTGGAAAAAGCTACAACAACACCCGAAAAAACATTGGTTGCAATGCATTATATGTCAGATGTGGTTTCATGAAAATGGCTTTTCTTTTATAAACACTTGCCAAAGTTGTGATAAAACCTCGTTTAAAAATGAATAATATAAGTAGATGTTGTAATAATTTATTAGCCTTCGAAAGTTTGTTATTTTAATTTAATTATATTTTGTGACCACTTCTTACGTATCGCATTGGCCAACTTATCCAACTGAATGAAAGCATATGACCAAATTAATCTTATTTTTATAGGTAGTAATTTTATTTTTGTAAAATATATTCACTGCACGATACTTGCCCAGTTAGAAAAATAATAATATACGCCTAGCACTAACCAAAAACTACTTACCAAAATAGTGGCCATCTCACCCGATTTAACCCTATATTACTGTCTCATTATAATGCAAAATGATGGGCATGAGACTTTAAGAAGTTGCCTTAAGCTAATATGATGGGTGCAGTTCAGACACAAGGCACAATTAATTATTTACGGATTACACTAAATCCGGTTAGCGAGAGGGCCAACTGGCCTTGTTTGCCCTTGCTCAAGTGACCTAGATTTGGTGACTTGTAAATTATGCAGAGGGATTTATGATTTTTCAATTTATTCCTGTATATTTTATATTTTGGAGGTCTTTGTTGTTTTGTGAAATAAATAAATCATTATATTAATTAAAATCGCACGTAGTCAACGTCAAAATGTAATACTCAACTATCAGAAGAAGTAGCTATTTACCGTTAACAAATCCTGGGAACATCTGCCGTGAAAATATCTGTAAAACAGAAAGGTCTCGGCCACATGTCTACGGTAATCCAGACTATCCAAATCCCGGGTCAACTCCGGGTCGCCGACGAGACGCACAGCTCTCTTCTGAATGTAATCCAGCAGCTAGGGTGTGCTTAGGTGAGGCACCCCAGATGTGTGAGCAATATTCTAAGCACGGCCCTATTTGCGCTTTGTAGAGCAAGAGCTAGCAGCTGCTGCGGTGTATAGGTACAGTTTTTGGTTGCGAAATAGCGTACCAAGCTTCTGCGAGGCTGATTTTGCGATGTTAGCAACGTGGTCATGCCAGGACATATTGCTGTTGACCGAAACACCCAGTAATCCGATTAGTGAGGATAAAAGAATGGTCGATCCTGCCATAATGATGTCAGGGCCCGCTGTATTGACTTTCTTGGTAAACGTGGCTGCTTGTGTTTTCGCTGGATTGAACTGGACCAAATTCCTGTCGCCCCAAGTTCGAATTTTCCCCAGATCTTGATTAAGTGTTGTAATCTGCTCCTGTCTGTGGTGATAAGTCACAGTTGTTGGTAAAGGTTTTTCTGATCGAAATTGAGAGACAGGGGTACTGTCATCTTCAAAACTGTAAACCAGGATTATTGGTTTTGGTCAGCAAATCATTAATATAGATGACGAACAGAGTTGGTGAAAGTATTGCGCCCTGAAGCACTCCCGCATTAATGATGAATGTGACTGAGATGTGTCCATTAACTGCAACGTGACGTGCAGAGATCGGTTCCTAAGGAAAGTGGCAAACCAGCTGAGGAGCTTACTTGGCAAGTGATTTGGTGACTTGTAAATTATGCAGAGGGATTTATTATTTTTCAATTTATTCCTCTATATTTTATATTTTGGAGGTCTTTGTTGTTTTGTGAAATAAATAAATCATTATATTAATTAAAATCGCACGTAGTCAATGTCAAAATGTAATACTCAACTATCAGAAGAAGTAACTATTTACCGTTAACAAATCCTGGGAACATCTGTCGTGAAAATATCTGTAAAACAGAGAGGTCTCGGCCACATGTCTGCTGTATTCCAGACTATCCAGATAGAGAGACGCTGGCAGTCCGAAGAACGGCAATTTGTTGAGCAATCCGTCATGCGAAACTCTGTCGAATGCCTTCGAAATATCCAACGCAATCGCAAAGTACATTACTTCTGACGTTATGACAACTATTCACAATCATTTTTACAACTATTTTTCTGTTTCTAACAGGACCCCTTTTTCGTCTCATTATGCACACGCATATAAAATGAAATTGAACAAAATTCAACTTATTAAAATAATAAAAGTTTGAAGCACTATCTGTCCCGAAAATAGCGAAATTTCACGATAACACGCCAACACTTTACTTCCAAATCGTAATGACAGTATTCTGGGTATTCCCTCAATGACTCATTGCATTTTATTGTGGGCCCTGCACGGTTGCCAAGTGTTTATCGCTACTCGATTCCGGTTGCCAGATATTCCTATTAGACTTAATTCATGGCTCTTGTGAAAAACTCAATTGGATTTAATTCCCGAAATAAATCACTGACTTAATGCATGTGAATTAATTTGGGCCCACCCTGGCTGGAAACAAAAAAATAAAAATATAATGTAAGTATACATTAAAGCCCCAAAAGAATATGGGCTGTTATTTTAAATTCCTCTTCTTCGGCAAATGTGCTAAACATATAATTGAAATAAATATACAAAGATAATATTTATTTCATTATGAAACCGCTTGAAGCGCTGTGAATAGTTTCAAGCATGATCATTAAGAAATGATCATTCCATGTGTACTCTGATATCAAGAAAGTATTGTAGGTGCTTACCTAAGGTAGGTAAATATTTATTTCTTGATCGATATCATATTACATCTCAAAAAGTATTTGTTTTAGATATCTCATTTTTATCAAAAGGGGTTTTATGATTTGCGTCAATCAAAACCAGCTGTATCAGTTAAAATTTCAGTAAATTTTGTGAAGTGATACCGATTATTATATTATTTTATTATTTAGTGCCGGATCTTGCTGAATGGAGTAGTGGACAATGTTGTATCCGTTTTTCTCTTGAAGTGAAAATGAAAATTAAAGCAATACTTTAACGATTCATGTTAGTGATCGAAAACTATTTAAAATGAGGAAAAACCGTGTATTTGGTGGCTACGTATTTGATATTTTATATTATTGGAAAGCTTAGCTAAGGACCCTAGTTTCAATTTTAGGGGTTCCCTACGTATGTACCTAAATAGGTACCAGTAAACACGATAATACACCGTTTATAATAACATTTCTTCGATCGAGGAACAACTAAATGCTGGGCCCTTTTTGGTCTTTGTAACTGACTGAAGTGATGCCAGTACTAAGAGTGTGTGACTGTTACATAAGCACAGTATTAACGCGTGCGCGCCTAGGCCTAGACTCGTTTGTGAGGTGACTTTGGTTAACTTTTGAAGCATCTGAGGTACCCACTGATCTCGTTAAAGCTCAGTGGAGGTACCGCACGTCATAGTCTCCAAAGATTGGCAAAAGGTATGATATTTATGGGAACAATATATTGTTTTGGTTAACCAAGGCGAGAATTGCCGAAAAACTCAGACATAACTAACAGCGTCATTGTAGTTTTAGTTATTGCAAAATAACTTGATTACTAAATTGAACAAGAGAGAGAACTATATATTTTGAGAAGTACGGGACTTATTATCATTTCTAGTATGAAAACTACTTAAAACGCTATATAAATGATGATTATTCAATGATGCACAAGTGGTTAAGTTACAGCACGTGAAACTTTTCGACATTATACTCGTACCTACATGTTTTTCATAGATATGCTGGGTACAAAAAGGCACTTAAGTTCCATGGAACTTTATCGCTCATATACTGGTGGAATTTACCTGGGTTTGTTTAAGACCTCTATAGTACCATTCTCTCATCTGCTGACCCTATAGCCATACTGACGAGCCGTTATACGGCGAAACGCATCTATGGATGGGTTGGTAGATGGTAAAGAACGGAAGGTACAGAAGTACAAACTTTCTGATACATTTGTCTAGGTTCACCTGATGTCAGGTCAAGTAGTAGCCAATAATTACTGTCTATCTCCGATTAACTTAGTAAGTTTGGAGTGGTCGGTTGCAACACACCCCTGGTTGAATTTACCTGGGTTTGCTTAAAACCTCTAGTCCCGTTCTCTCATCGGCTGACCTTATAGCCATACTGACGAGCCGTTATAAGGTGAAACGCGTCTATGGATGGGTCGGCAGATGGTAAAGAACGGAAGGTACAGAAGTACAAACTTTCTGATATATTTTATGTTATTAAAATTAAAAAGTGTAACCCAAATTATGTGTCTTGTGAATAATCGGCGTTCTGTAACGCTGAGGCAAATACATTACGCAAACGCCATTACTTTCATGGACCACATCACACTCATTTCAGTTAATTATAATTGGTCCTTTTATTAGTTAATTAAGCATAGCCCCCTCGTGTATGCTGGCATTTAGGTAAAATTATTTTTTTTATTTCAATTATTAGATATTCTATAAACAAATGTTTCCTAATTATTTATAAGTTACACTTCCTTTGTTAAGTATACGCATTTAACACTGGAGTTCGATAATGTCATATTTTTCCCTGATTTGCTCCAAAAATTTGACATCCACTTGATGGATTTATTTAAATGGCTGAGTCAAATGATGTGCCTGTCAAATTTTCAGAGCAAATCGAGGAAAAAGATGACATTACCGAACTCAACCACTAATTGTAATTATTTACGTATTATGTCCGTTTTGCATATTTTTAAACACATGAGCCGCCACTGGATATTGCATGAAAAGTTTTTGTTAATATATTTTTCAACAAAAAGTTATTTATAAATATGTAGCTCTAATGATAATATCCACTTGATCGATGAGATGGTGAAAATCCCAAAGCTCCCAAGCCCCAAGGCTACGCCTTTGCTAAAATTCCTAATAAAACGATAAAACCTTCTGATGTTTGTTAACTTTTAGTCGTCAAGTCCAGAGGGACAGGCGGAAAGGTCTTTAGGATTAAATATGGTTTATCGGGAAATTAGGTTAGGTATACAAAAGAAATAAACTTGTATCCTGGGCATTTCTGTATGCCTATTAATCAATAAACTCCCCGACAGAACGATGTGGGCTAGGCTAAGGGCTTTTTTGCCATGTCACGCAAAAAACAACGCGCCCTCTTTTGCTTTTTTGCATAGTTGCTGCTTTTAGGGAAATCTGCCATAATATTACTGCATAGCGGCAAAATATTTATCGAATGTAACGATGCGTAACGATACAGTGTGTTCAACCTAAGTTGGGCATACGTATATATAAGGATTATCAATCCTTATGATGATTTTAGTTTATTTTTATTATACGCTAATAAGATAATTAATTTTAGTGATCTTTCGATAATTTAGAAACTATTTTTCCTGATGCGAATCAATTATTCTAACGTATTTAGAACATTAGTTACAGGGCAGTGCAAAAATATAATTATATTTTTTGGGATAGCTGATGACTTTATTTAGCAGTCAAACCTAACTTGACAGTACATAGTTTTAATATTTGTAAAGTTTCGTATATTTTTTAAAACTAAATTAAAGCGGACATAACTGTGTCTATAAATTTGATATAAAGGGAAAACACATGTACAATTAATAAAATACTCTGCTTAGTTATCAATTTAACTTTTAAATGTTATTATGGAAAGAAAATGAAGCAGTGTAATTAATTAATAATGTTGTTCTCTAAGTTGGGGCTTGGAACTTTCGACAAAATGTAGCACAACCCAATCATATGTGTATCAGAAGCTAGTAGGTGTAATATATATAGACTGAATAATATTGTTAGTTGAAGATTCTTCTTCTTTATTTATTTACCTATCAAGAGTAATCCAATTACCAATAATGTTAGCAGTTCTAAACTACACACTAACAATCCTACATATCACAAGTAGTGTAATAAAAGAAAATAAGCTAAGATGGCCCAGTCATTGCAAGACAGAGAGTCGACTAGTCGATAATGGTGTCACACAAGACCCTTCTGAAATAGTTAAAACTAGCCCCGAACATATCACAGCTTTGTTGTATCCAGTTATACTTATCATACATTCGGAACCAGGGTGAGTTAATCTGAATGTGATTTCTAGGAGTAACTTGATAATAAAAAAATTATGTGCCTCACCTTTATAAGCACACAACTGAAGTGAAACTTCTGAAAGAGATATTAGGGATTGAGTTTTTTAAGCTTTCTTTTTGTCAACTTTTGCCCCCGGTTTCGACACTTTTTTATTTTTTGTCACTCTTTTTACAACTTGTTTTTCGCCGAAAACCGCGTTTCTCTAACTTTTTTTATTAATTTATTTTCTCAATTTCGGTTTTATAATACTTTTATTAACTTTCCGAACAATCTTTTGTCTGTTTTTATTATTTTTTTTATTTAATTTTATAATACTTTTATTAACTCTCCGGATATTTTTTTTACGTTTTTTTCAATTTTTTCCCGTTTTTACAAACATTTTTGTTTTTTTTCTTAAAGCATTTCTTATTTTTGCCATCCCGGACCTCGTAGCTGAACTCCTTCGCCTTTTTTTCACCGAAAACCGCGTTTCTCTAAGTTTTCTTTTTATTATAAATTTGTTTTTCTTATTACGTTTTATAATACGTGTATTAACTTTCCAAACAATGTTTCACCTTTTTTTTTCATTTTTTCCCATTTTTTCGAAAACTTGGATATCCGGGAAGGTGGGGGTATATTCCCCCCACCCCACTGGTGACCACGAGTTACGAGGTCATCGCTTGTCAGATTTTCGATCCGAGGCTTCGTTGCAGAGATAATGATTTTTTTCCCAAAATCCCACCTTAAATTAGAGCCCCGGTCCCCCTATATGGTCAAAGGTAGCCCCCATGAGGCGCACCTACCATAAAAATTTCGACCCGTAGCTCTTCCCGTTTTCCCGAAATTAATTATTTTTGTTATTTTCTTCTCCTCCTCTCCTGGCCGGAAGGGGTCCAGTTTTCGTCCGGCATTCTCATTTTACCTCGGCTACATGCCCTGAAAATTTCAACCCTCTAGTTATAGTGGAGCATGTTTAATTAGCGGGGCGTTTGACTTTGATAACCGTTTCTACTTTGATAAGCGTTTCACTTTGATAAGCGTTTAATTTTTTCTGACTTTGCCCTCGCTAAAGAAGTTTCACTTCAAAAAGTTGTGCGATTTCTTATAGTGTAGGAAGGCACATTAATTGATATTAAGGACAAAGAGATGAATTTTCAATCTGTGAGTTCAACAATTGACTTAGATATAATAAAGTATTTATATCCCTTCTATTTAATAGTGTTTGTATCTTGTATCGATTAAGTAATACCTACAGACTTGGAAATTGATCTGTCATACGAACCAGTTCCAATTATGTGCCTCACTCTTATAAGCACACAACTGAAGTTAAACTTCTGAAAGAGATATTAGGGGAGTTTTTTTAAGCCTTCTTTTTCTCAACTTTTGCCCCCGGTTTCGACACTTTTTTACTTTTTTTATCAATTTTTTTTGTCGAAAACCGCGTTTTTCTAACTTTTTTCTTTATTTCGTTTTATAATATGTATTTACTTTTATTAACTTTTCGAACAATTTTTTTTCTTATTTGGTTTTATAATACTTTAATTAACTTTCCGAACAATCTTTTATTTTTTTTAATTATTTTTTTCCTTATTTCGTTTTATAATAGTTTTATTAACTTTCCCGAACATTTTATGAGTTTTTTAAATTTTTTTCTATTATATCAAAAATGTTTGTTTTTTTTTTCATGAAGCATTTTTTTCCTTCCAATTTTTGCCATCTCCCACCTCGTAGCTGAACTCCTTCGCCTTTTTTCGCCAAAAACCGCGTTTCTCTAGCTTTTTTTTTATTTTTTTTTACTTATTTCGTTTTATAATACTTTACTTTCCGAACAATTTTTTACGTTCTTTTAAATTTTTTCCCATTTTTTCGAAAGTTTTTGGTATCCGGTGAGGTGAAAGGGTGGGGGGTATAATTCCCTTTCCACTGATGACCCCGTGGTACGGGGTCATCGCTTGTCGGATTTTCGTCCAGGATCCTAATTTTACTCCGGCTACATGTCCTGAAAATATCAACCCTTTAGCTATACTGGAACATACTTAATTAAATTGGCGTTTCACTTTGATAACCATTTCAACTTTGATAAGCGTTTAATTTTTTCTATATCTTCTCAACAACATAACTGTGATATTGATAAGAATTTTGCGCACAAATGAAGAATACAACAATTTAATACAATTAATATCTCTAAATTCTCTAGCGTTTCGCACAACAAAACCTTTCTCAATGTTAGAAAACAAACGATTTTCCACCGGCCAGTCGTACAAACCATTCAGATCATCTGGAAGCAACAAGGAGTCCTCCAGGCTGGAAATGTCCCTGTAAATGTTCAAATCGTCTTCAAAGAGTAAGCATGAAGAATGCTGAATGACATCAATAATGCCATTGACAAAAATCAAAAATAGAAGAGGTCCAAGGTTTGATCCATGTGAAATGCCCAATGATGCTATATACAGTTCCGAGTAGTGTCCCCTTATGTTCACGTATTGTGTTTGGTTATTCAAATACAGCTCAAAAAAATGCACAAGAGATTCACTAAAGTCAAACTCATTACCAAGCCTTCTCAGCAAAATTCAATGATAAACTTTGTCGTACGTTTTCGCAAAGTCAGTGTATACAACGTCAACCTGACCTCGACGACCCAAAATACCAGAAATTTCCTGGGTAAATTAAGCAAGATGCTAGTAGTTGATCTCTTATTTAAAAACCGTGCTGAAGGATCGAGAGTTTATCCGACACAGAGCCATGCATCTGGCTATATATTAGAAATTCAAAGACCTTATCCAGGGGTGATAATATACTTATTGGTCTGTAATCTTGAATGTTTTGTTTATTCCCCTTATTGAAGGGGAATACACAATTGTCCATGCATAAACTGAAGACATATAGTAAAGGGGTCAAGAAAGCCCCCAAACGTACATACAGAGGAATCACATCCAAACCAATTGACCTCCTCACTTTAAGCGTTTTAAATATTTCAAGTATGTCATCCTCTCTAACGCTACTCAGATTGATGTTCAATGACCAAATGCGCCCCGACACATTCCGATCATTAATCCCTGCATCCACACCATAGACACCAGCAAAATGGTCTGCAAATACGCCAGCAATGGCAGTTTCACCGAAAAACTTATCATCACCCAATAAATAAATGTGCTATCTCTTTTGGTGTTAATAAACTGACAGAAAGATCCAGGGTCGGAGACAATGCTCCTCTGCATGCCGGCCAAGTAAAAGCCATATGCTTGCTTAATATTATTTTTAATTCTTTTCCTGACACCCTAAAACTGGTTATATATTCGGACTGAGAAACCCCTTTTAAGTCTATTTCTTAACTTATCTTTAGTTGCAATTAATCTTATTATTTGGTTATTGAACAAATGTCTGATTTTCGCCTCGTTTCCAGCATTATCAGTAACAAAGCTTGTCACTTTAGCTGCAATTGACTTTCTTCTATAGCTTCCACTACCATGGTTTTCAGATATTCGGAAGTGTGTGCATTTCCAGACGTGTCAATTGTTTTAACCAAAAGAGAGTCTCGATATTCAGTAGAAACAGGAAAAGCATACGATGGGTACATTATGTACATTGGACCAACCAACTGTCCAATAAATAGACAAATAAATGTTCTCGAGTTTTTCTTTGGCGTTCTTCATTGGTGAACTTCTTCCAATAACTCATCTGACAGTTTTCTACTTGATGAAGGCTTAAAACCGAGCCTTAACGTGTTACATATTACTTTTATTTCGTAAGTTAATTTCCTGGGCATACTGGGAGGATGTTGCAATTAAACTGGAGTATTTAACAACTTTGAAAGTGGCAGAAGCCGGAAAAGTTTTCTTTCACTTTTATTTTTTGTTCTTCATCTGTTTCACTTGTGTTTTGAACTTGGGTAGAACTGTTTCCAGTCTGTGTGTCTTCATTATTGTTGCAGTTTTGAATATGTTTGATTTTAAAACCACATTTCTTGGAAACTGCTCATTTGCCACTATATTTCCATATTGGATTTTTGTCTTGTGACATTTTATTTATGTTACTAATTTATTATGAAAACTACAAAATTATTTTTTCTATATTATTTATGATTCGCTTGCCGATAATATGACACCTAACACAAGTGGTTACAATGGTTCTTACTTTAACATTCTAATATATTACGAATATGCTATTTCAAAAATAAATTAAAATGCAACTGTGACTCTATTAAAATAATGAAATCTGTTTGAACTGGTACTTAAAAGTTTTAACTTTTAAGTCATTTTCCTGGGTCGCAAACTCTCCCCGAGACCATGCCCTTCAATCGCACTGACCGAGTACGTCCAGACAGGTAGCTGCCCAGCAACCTCAGCATGCATCCACCAAAACCAACAACTCCCAGTTTCGCGCACAAGAGTTTAATGTTTATTGCGTCAAAGGCCTTGGGGAAATTTGTGTTGACAGCATCAACCTGTGAACGTCCCTCCAAGGCTTCTGAGAAAAACTGAGCGAAATACTTTAAGTTTGTTACAGTAGACCTACCACTACAAAATCCATTTTGTTACTCGACTATAATACCCTTAACACTATTTTTAATTTGATTGGTAGTAATGTTTCTAACATAGTTTAGGCATTGCACTTAGGATGCTTATTGGCCAGTGGCCAGCTACATAATCTATTCCAATTTTTATAAATTAGTGATAAAGTCCTCTTCTAATGAGTAGGAAATACACCCTTTGTAATAGACATAGAAAACAAATTTAATATTCATCGCAGTCAAAGCCCGTCAAAAAATATTTAAGATCAAACAGATTACCTTTTTTAAACTAATAATAAGCAGAGTCACACTCGAGAGCGTTTCCGTCGGAGCCGACGTGAAAGGCACTACAAAGTGCCGGGTGATGACGATCAAGTAGCAACAAAAACTTGACACGATTGTATATTTGATATAAAAGACACGGGTTCCCATCTGAACGATGAAACTATTTACAGTGCTTGTATACATGCATACATACACTACAGGGAGGTGACTGTATCACCCCACCAATACAAGTGTGAGGATTGTTATTAAAAATATTGTCAATAGTTCTCATAGGTACTTACTGATGAGTTTGGAAGTATATGAATGGGACCTGCAATATTCTAAGTTTAGCGTGCCGTCCCTGCTCATAGCACGTATAAATAACCGTTAATAAAGTAGATGCATTTTTTGGAAATATCCCTTCAATTTAATCAGTTAAAAGTGGTTAAGTAGTTGGAACAGACACTTAGAACTGCGGATATTGTATAGATTTCGAAAAGCAGTGTTGTTTTGCCGAAAAAATCTCCTAACTATCGAATATTTTGGTAATATATCTCCAGTGTTTTTATTGTGTTCGTGTTGGGTTCGGACTGTCTGCATGGAGAAGAGCTGAAGCTTAACAAAATATTACATTGAAGTTTTTATTTCGCTAAAATGACGGATCTTAAATTTAAATGTCACAAAAATAGACCTGCTCCATATTATGTATGTATACAGTGTGCTGATATAATGCACAAGTCATGTGCAATATCAGGTAAGCAAATTTACAAAGTTATTAAGCATGGACTAATAATATGTAATGACTGTAAAGGGGAAGAAAGCTTGGATACAAAGTTCAAAGAACAGAAAAACATATTGGAGCAATCAATACAAGATCTTTGTCTTGAAGTCGAAGAAAGAGATAAATATATAGCAAGAATATCCACCAGTAACAATGCTCTAATAACAGAAGCGCTGAACACTGAAATGGAGTTAACTAACAAATTGGAGGAGCATCAGAGATTATTAGAAGTAGCAAAAAATGCGATTGAAGAACTAAAAAGAGAATTAGCTTGTTTTAAAAGCAGACAGTATCAAAGCATAGGAGTACAGGCAGGAATAAAAACAAAAAAACTCATCAGCGCAAGCAGTTAGTCAAGTTAAAGAAATAGGCACACAAGTAAATATTACAAGTAAAAAAATAACTGTAGCAGAAATAGAAGTTCAAACAGAAAAGATACAATGTGATTTAAACCCAAAAAATCTGAACATAAGTGACAATTCTCAGGTAAGAATTTTTGAGAAAACACTTGAACAAGAACTTGTGAGCTTAGATAATAAAAATACGAGCGAAAACAGCAAAATCGAGATTAATCAATTAGCTAAAGTGTTTATATTGGCGGACGAGATGGGTAAGAATGTTCGTGGATTCTTAGACGAGCATAATCTTATTAAAAGTAAATTCCGGGTGGAATCGCTACTTAAACCAGGTGCTACCTATGACAAGGTAATTGAAAATGCAGAAAGTGTTACCAGAAATATGACAAAAAAAGACTACCTTGTGATCATTGCTGGAAGTAACAATTTTACTAGGGAAACAAGGTACCCCTCCATCAAGAATATTTTGTCTATGCTTAGAACCTGTGGTCATACAAACATTATTATTACGGGATGTCCATACAAATATAACAATGCTAATAGGTTTAACATAGATAAATTTAATCAGAAATATGAAAGTTTCTTGCAAAAAGTAAATAGCTATATTCCTGGACAAATAGATTTTATAAAAGTAACATCAAAGATCAACTTAGTGGATACTAGGACTTTAAGCTATGAAATTGCAAATTGTATCTGTAGACCTAAGCTACCTAAAAATCTAGTTTTTCTGAAAACAACGGAATTAACAAATAACGAACAACTATTAACAGAAAAAAATACAGTCACAATACCTGAAGCTGAAATCAATATAGAAATGACGATGCCTGATGATGTGAAGAATAATTTGGAAGAAAATAATACTGTCCCTTTTTTATATCCGCGCCTATCTCAAATAGTGTTAGATCCCATGTAGAAGAAAATTTTAACCTTATAGTGCATAACTGCCAAATTTTAACCCATGACAAAATTAACAGTTTAGTTATTGATTTTTTGACAAACAAAAGTACTAAATTTTTATGCCTGACTGAAACTTGGTGTACTATTGAAAGTGTGGATTTTGTGCACTTACCAAATTTTTATAAGGGTTCATCTTTCTGTAGAAAAATGGGAAAAGGGGGAGAAAACGGCATTTGGTGTAAGACTGATGTTACTTGTACGGATATGTGCTTAGACAGTTTCTGCGTGGAAAATGTTTTCGAAGTTTCTGGTATAACATACAAGTTGGATAAAGGTACGAGGGTACTAATTGTTTGTTATCGTCCACCGGGATTTGGTAATTTTAGTGAATTTTGTGATTATCTTTATAACTTTTTGGACTATATTTTTAGACCTAATTTAGATATAACTATTGTTGGAGATTTTAATGTAGACCCTAGTAGAGATAAGAAGTTTTACTTAGATATGCTTAATGTCATGTCCAGTTTTAATTTGTTTAATAATCTTAATGAACAAACCAGGAATCGGTATCAGTTGGATCATGTATTTTGTAATCACAATATAATAATAAAAACCAAAAAAATGGAATATTCAGACCATAAGACAATTATGTGTAAATTAGATTTCGCTCACGGTAGCCAGCAGCGTGTACTTGTTAAGAGAGATTTTAGTGAGGCTAACATAGGATAATTTTGTGAGGAGATCAAGTGGGAATCCTGGAGTAATACTTTTATTGAAGTTGACTTTCAGACAGCATTTGATAATTTTCATGACACATTTTCCTTTTATTTTAATAAATGTTTTCCACTTAGAAAGTTGTACGTGCAGGAAGGTAGGAATTGGGTTACAAGTGAGGTTAAAATGTCCAGTAACAACTTGAAATCGCTTTATCAGATGCAGAAGCACAACCCAAGTCTTGTTAATTATTATAAAAAAGAAAAAACCAAACATTCATTCCTGGTTAGAAATACAAAAAAGAATTATTATCAGAATAAGGTTGACAAATCGGAAAATATGACTAGGTGTGTATGGGGTATTGTAAATGAAGTAAACAACAAAAAACAAAGCACATCAAAACACACGAACATAGAATTAAATATTAATGGGAAGGTAGCTGGAGATAACAAAGTAGTAAGTCAACATTTCAATACTTTTTTTGTTGAGGCGCCGAAGAAAGTTATAAAAAATATTCCCTTAACAAATAGAGTAATAGAGGATCTTTATTTTAATCAGCATTCTTTTTTTCTCAATAAACTTACTGAAGAAGAAATTTCAAAAATAATAAATCAAAAACTCAAATCAAAATATTCAACTGGCTTTGATGATATTCCTAGTTTTCTTGTTAAAAGATGTTTGAGTGAAATCGTTGCACCTCTGACATATTTAGTAAATAAATCTTTTGAGTGTGGTACTTTTCCTGAAAAATTAAAGATAAATAAAGTTATTCCAATACATAAAAAGGGAGAAAAAAGAAATGCAAGCAATTATAGGCCAGTTACCTTAACTTCACCACTTTCCAAAATTTTTGAATATTGCTTTTTACATCATTTTGAATCGTTCTTAACAAAATATAAAATTATAAGTGAAAATCAATTTGGGTTCAGAGCAAATATGTCAACTATGGACGCCGTGGATCTGATAGTAAGTAAGATCGTCTCCCACATGGAAGATGGTGAATGTCCGGCTGGAGTTTTTTGTGACCTTAGTCGAGCGTTTGATTGTGTGGATCAAGATTTGCTTTTGCAAAGATTTTTTAAAATTGGTATTAGAGGTACTCCTTTAAAGTGGACAGAATCATTCCTGAAACAACGGAAACAGTATGTATGTGTAGAAGGTGTGAATTCAGAGTATGCTACTGTGGATTTGGGTGTTCCTCAGGGGACTGTGTTGGGTCCTATCTTTTTTATTGTATACTTAGATGCAATTAATAATAATATAAATAAATGTGTTGATGAGTGTAGTTTGGTAAAATTTGCGGATGATTCTGGTTTTGTAACGAGTGACTGTAACACAGTATGCCTTGAAAATAAATGCAATAATATTATGGCGAATTTGTCTAATTGGTTCTCAAATAACTCACTGTTTTTAAATGTTGATAAAACCAGTTATATAAGATTTCACCATCCTCAAAACCGGAATGATCTGTCAATAGATATAAATGTGAGCAGTGGCAGTGTTAAGACTGCTGATTCAGTTAACTTCTTGGGGATCATCATTGACAAACACCTCAACTGGAAGGATCAGTGCTCAAAAATTAATTCTATTCTTCACAAAAGCTGCTATTTATTTAGAGATTTAAGACTGGTTCTTTCTTTGAATCAATTAGTTTCGGTCTACTATGGAAAGATTGACAGTATACTACGGTATGGGTTGTGCTTCTGGGGTACTTCTTCAGAGGCGAAAGATGTATTTATTGCTCAAAAGCGAGTAATAAGAAGTATGGTTGGTGTACCACAAACACATTCTTGTAAAGACATTTTTAGATCATTGAATTTATTAACGTTATTTGATTTATTAATATATGAAATGTCAGTTTACTTCTATAGAAATAAAAATAAATATAAATCTCATTTTGAGGTACACCACAGAAATACAAGAAATGAAAATAATTGTGTTATTCCTTTTAGAAGTAGTAGTATAGGTATGAAGCTACCGAATACGTTTAGTGTTAGGGTTTTTATGAGACTACCAGCAGATATAAGATCAGCAGAAAGTATTAGTATATTTAAAAGTAGACTAAAAAGGTTTTTGAATAGCAAAGTCTTATATTCGCTGGAAGAGTATTTTGAGTAACATTTTTATCTACATTGTTTGTTTGTCTGGTATTTATGTTTTTTTCAATCGTTATATATTTTATTTAATTAGTTGAGGTTTTATTTTAATTTATTTTTAAGACCAAATAGCAAATATGCTATGTACTATACTCCTTTCTTTTGTTTTTTGTTTTAACTTTTGTACCTATGTACCTTTTTAAATATGACGTGTTCCATACAATTGTATAATTGTCAATAGGAAAATAAAGAGATACTTTACTTTACTTTACTTTACTAGCAAACTTCCATTTTGAACTAAAGACCTGTGAATTTAACATTTTCGCCTCCGCGAATCTTGGAACTCGTCAGATTAGATCTGTCTTTTCTAACATATTAAAATCCTTCACACCCAACTCTTCACACCATCATCGGGCCGTGTTTCAGTCTACACCGACAAGTCATACTGGCACATCAATACCATTAGCATCAAATGATTTATCTTAGATCTCAATTCCCTTACGTTCTGGTAGTAAATATGGTTTTCCTAAGGCTGAACTGAACTACCCAAAGCACTCACCTTTTCTGTTTGAAGTATCGACGATCCTTAGTATACCGTTAAAGTATCTAATCTGAATGCCTCTCTTGCCCGCGCTCTTGCACCCATCAAGGTGTTTGTAAAGGGTTTTCATTTGATCTGAATTTAGTTGTGGGACGCGTAATTCTTGATCTATTCTTCAAAATACCCAGCGCAATATCGGAATGGGCAAAAATAAACTTTAAAGGTATAGGTTTATTATAGCTTCTAGAGGCAGCACGGATATTTTGGTTGGCGAGTACTTGACATTCGCCTCCACAGTTCGGTGGGCGGGACTTGGTTTGTTTACTATTTAGTAGATTCGTTTGAATGTCTTCACGATCCAGTCAGTTGTTTTCAACAGGTCTAGTGGTCTAGCGGTTAGATGCTGTGCTTGTGATACGATGCTCAGAGTTCGGTTCCCGTCAGTGGCAAGACTTTTTTTAAGGTTATGTTTGTAAAAAGTTTCCTTCATTTTTGGCATACCTTGGGTTAGTATAGTTTGGTTGCGCCTCTGGAGCGAGCGAAGCGAGCGGAGGCCCATGCGTGAAGTGAAATATTATAATACTTCTGTCTACAGGACTTAAAAAAATACTATTTTATCAAGATATTTAAGACAAATAATGAAAATATTGTAAATTTACTTCTTCAATATGTTTTACAAAAATGCTTCGATCCTCTATTTCAGCTCTGAAAGAATTGCAGTCCTTGTAGGTCGCCTCTTCACTTTGCAGGTCCCGTTGCCGGTGTAAAATCGTAGCCAAAAAGTTCATTGAATTTTCACTTAGTTCGCTAATTTGACTAAGTACTTCAGACATTTGAGTTTTTAAAGATTCTATCTGTCTCCGCATCAATAACTAACCTAAACTAACCCAGATTTGATAAAAAAAACCTCAATTGTACGTTTAGTCTTTAGTTCCATAATCCGCGCCTCAGACGCTGTCAAACTGACACATATATATTGATAGAGTTTCCTACAACCGTCACATTCGCACGGATCTGACGAGTCAGCACTCGTGTTACAGAGAAAACATGTCGCAATGGTGCAAAATCCTCATCACAAGTCGCAATCTGACTCCAGATATGCGACCTCGCCGGATGAGTCAAACGCCTTGAATTTGTTTGCCTGTTTGGTTGCACCAAAAAAAAAACACGTTTTTTACTAATGTTTTTTAGCTCAACATTCTCTGAATATTAAAACGAGTTGACAGCTATTAAAAAGTTCTCAGAAAATGCTGCTTAGTACGGGACACGGTTTCGAAATTCCTCTTCATCTTCGTCATCCATCATTTACGTAATTTTTTATGGCAATGAAGCATTGGTGAACCTCTTCTCCTGGCAATAAAATAATATTGTCCACGTGCTGAAATTGAGTTGTTAAGTGATTCTCGCAGTATGACATATGATCAGAAGTTAAATAAAAAATCAACCCTAGCTTATAAAACAGTCTAACCCAAGTAATGTTATTGCATATAAAACACCCCTTTTGTCATCATAGGAATAGCTGATTGCTTATTTTCTAAGTCAAGAGATCTGGCAAGTTCAATCTAAATACCATCGCAAATATTCTTCATTTCTGTTTATAATTGTTTCCAAGTATCGTTTTATGCCTTTGACCATTGCACTTGCAAATGTAAGACCACACCGTTTTGGTTGAATAGAAAATATAAGCGATAAAGAATATATTTTCTTCATAAAAATTGATAATGTTCTTACCTAACTTATCTTTAAAGTTATCTTTAATAATTTAAATTATTTTTAAGTTTTGATCGTCTGGTGAATATTTCATTGTACACCCAACTTTTCCAGACTTTTTTCTCTGTTTTACCGAAAAGTGATTTGCCCACTTTCTTGGAAGGTCGCTCGAATGCAACCTGTTCCAAAAAAAGCAAGAAAACCACGCCCTTAAACTATCGCCCAATTGCCTTTCTTCCAATAATTTCCAAAGTCATGGAACGTGTAGTCAATCAGCAACTACTCAAGTACCTTGAGACCAACAGATTAATTAGGGATAACCAAAACGGCTTCTGCAAAGAGAGATCGACAGGAGATATATTGGCCTATGTCACTCATATATGGAGCAGGGCAATTGAGAACTACGGAGAACCTGGAGCGATTGCGTTCGATATTTCGAAGGCATTCGACAGAGTTTGGCATGACGGATTGCTGAACAAACTGCCAGCTTCTCCCTGCTGCTGGCTTGCCAGTTTCCTTAAGAACCGATATCTGCACATTGCAGTTGATGGACACATCTCAGAGACCTTCATCATTAACGCGGGCGTGCCTCAGGGCGCAATACTTTCACCAACTCGGTTCCTCATCTATATTAATGACCTGCTGACTGAAACCAATAATCCTGTTTAGAGTTTTGCAGATGACAGTACACTTGTCTTCCAATTTAGATCGGAAAAACCTTTACCAGCGACTGAGACATATACCCGCAAATAGGAGCAGATTACAGCAATTAATCAAGATCTGGGGAGGATTCGAACTTGGGGCGACAGAAATTTGGTTTAGTTCAATACAGCAAAAACCCAAGCGACTACGTTTACCGAGAAAGCCAATGCGGCAAGCCCTGGCATCATTATGGCAGGATCGACCATTCCTTCATCCTCGTCAATCGGACTACTGGGTATCTCAGTCAACAGCAATATGTTCTGTCACGACCACGTTGCTAACATCACACAATTAGCATCGCAGAGGCTTGGAGCGCTATTTCGCAACAAAAACTGTATCCGCCGCAGCAGCTGCTCTTGCTCTATAAAGCGCAAATAAGACCATGCTTAGAATATTGCTCACACATCACACATTTGGGGTGCCGCACCAAATCACACCCTAAAGCTGCTGGATTCAATTCAGAAGAGTGTTGTGCGTCTCGTCGCCGACCCGGAGTTGAATCGGGATCTGGATGGTCTCCGGCACGATGTCAAATTGAATCTGGCAAACATTTTGCCAGTGCGTTAATTATTTTACAAAAGAATTTTAAATTCACTGCGAGTGATTTTTTGAGAGGTACTAATGTTACATGATTTACTTTTTAAATGGATTTTATCATCCTTAAACTCCAAAAATTGTATGAAGACAATTTGCTTACGAATATACTGATGCATATGTGAAAGTGTGTTAAATAAAACTGCATTCATGGAAAGCCACAACATATTTTTGAAAATACTCACGTAAACTCATTTGGAAAAGAACTACAGTCGTTCTATAAGGAGTAATCTCAAAAGTGTCAGGACTTCAAGTTCCGCACGTGACTACTTTTGAGATTTTCATTAATCCCACTTCAGTGTTGATCGGTTGATATTAACAATAATAAGACACCCATGAATTTTCAAATGAGAATAATTTATTGCAAGCAAACGCGGCAGTTTAACAAATTTGACGGATGAAATTTGGACAAATTCTACAGAAAATACTTTCCACCTGAGAAATACAAATACTTATCAGTCTTCATTTGCAGCATAATGTTAGTATTCGGGAGTGCCTAGTGTTACGCCAAACCTTTAGGTTTATCAGGTAACCTAGAAAAATGGCTTAAAAGTTTAGCAAAAGCAAACAAATTCCAGTAAGTAAGAACTTCCAAAGTAATGTCTAAAATACAAGGTTGCTTAAAAATAATATACACGAGAATATACACATCAACAAATAAAAATCATTTAAAACGTAAAAGAAATAATAGTATAGTATCTACATTAAACTAAAATAGTATATTTTAGATTAAAAATATATTGGATGAAAACACTTTTTGGGAAAACTCTGTAGTGGCCAAGATATTCCTGTTTCACAGATATTTTCACGGCAGCATTTGGCTCGCCTCATCCTGCCCCCAGCAGCACCTGTCAGACAGTCACGATAGGCGGCAAGAGCGCCCCCGTACTTTATACAACTGGAAACACCTAGAATATCGCTTTACAAGGACTCGTTTGTCTCGTGCTCTTCATCGCTATTCAAGAGCCGTGTCAATCAACATTTTCGCACACACACCGCTCGTCGAGTACCATAGCACGGTATAAATAAGTATATGTACTCTGGCCATAGCACCTCCTTCTAGTGTGTCGGTCATTGCCATAAAAAAAATAAAAATCTTGACACTGTCAATGTGTGGCACCTAGCGTAAATTATTTCTTAAAGGAACAAGTAACAAGTGCGAGGGTCCTGTAGTGTTTACGATCAATCTAAACTACCCAAAAATAAATAGGGATATTGAATTTTTTTGTATTTATTTGGAGCCCTGTATTTTTTGCAAGGAAGCATGTAGAGTAAGCTACTTTTCACTGTGCGTGGAGAATTTCATTGGCTTTACAATGATTTAGTTGTTTTTTGTCGAAGGTTTAATTTTCAAATATACAAAGTGCTTTAGAAAGGGTTGCAATATCCATTATTTTTTATTAACTCTAACGTTATTTTTCCCAGTAGGCAAGTGGTTCCAATACCGTTTCGGGAGAAGTTAACACAGATGCAGAATGTTACACAAAAATTAATCAAAACCCGTTATAGTTTAGAGTTAATCAAAAATAATGGATATTGCAGCCATTTCTAAAGAACCCTGTATATTTGAAAATTAAAACTTTCAACAAAAAACAACTAAATCATTATACAGCCAATAAAATTCTCCACATACAGTGAAAAGTAGGGCCTTCTACATGCTTCCATGCAAAAAAAATACAGGGCTTCAAAGAAATACAAAAATCAATATCCCTATTCATTTTTGAGCAGTTTAGTTAAGTTGGAGAGACTAAATCTACGCAAATTCAGATTGTCTTAAATACTACAGGGCTTTCGCAAAAAGTGTATTCATCCAATATCTTTTTAATCAAAAATATACTATTATAGTGTAATGTAGATACTATACTATTATTTGTTTTACGTTTTAAATAATTTTTGATTTGTTGATGGTATATTACTTTTATGCAACCTTGTATTTTAGACATTACTTTGGTAGTTCTTACTTACTGGAATTTGTTTGCTTTTGCTAAGCTTTTAAGCCATTTTTCTCGGTTACCTGGTATACTTAAAGGTTTGGCGCAACACTAGGCACTTCCGAAACTAGGATTATCTTGCAAATGAAGATTGATAAGTATTTGTATTTCTCAGGTGGAAAGTATTTTCTGTGGAATTTGTCCAAATTGCATCCGTCAAGTTTGTTAAACTGCCTCGTTTGCTTGCAATAAATTATTCTCATTTGAAAATTGATGGGTGCCTTATTATTGTTAATATCAACACTGAAGTGGTATTCATGAGAATCTCAAAAGTGGTCACGTGCGGAATTTGAAGTCCTGAAACCTTTGAGATTACTCCTTATAGAACGACTGTAGTTCTTTTCCAAATGAGTTACGTGAGTATTTTCAAAAAGATGTTGTGGCTTTCCATGAATGCAGTTTTATTTGACACACATTCACATATGCATCAGCCTATTCGTAAGCAAATTGTCTCCATACAGTTTTTGGAGTTTACGGATGATAAAATCTATTTAAATCATGTAACATTAGCACTCGCTGTGAATTTAAAATTCTTTTGTAAAATAATTAACGCACTGGCAAAATGTTTGCCAGATTCAATTTGGCATCGTGCCGGAGATTTACTATGAATCCTACAAAAATGATAACTGTATAGGTAACATAGGGCTCCAATGATATACCTCCATTTAACAGCCTGTAAGTTGAAATTATCATTATCTACTTTCTACTGCTTCAGCTTTACCTAAATTAAAAAAAGTAAAAATGCTCCAGCAATTATAATTTACTTCGAGAACGTTATTCATAGTTTATAGCCTTCGAGCAATTCCGTGTGACTATTTTCGACAGAAGCATTAACCAACGAAAATCATAGGCATGAAATTTATTTGCGCTGAAATTTAGCGTGAGTTATTACTATTTAGACTAAAAAACAATTTATCTATTTTGTTTTAAGAGATGATGTTGGTAATAGGCAACAAAGCACTAATAAAACCATTTAATTTCCCAATTTTGCCGAACTAAACATAAATATACACTATACGTTTAGTTTGGCACCATTTCAGATTTAATTTATTTGAGAGATTTAAATCATTCTGGGTTACATGCACAAACGTTATACATTATTTTATCACAATGTTGTTTGAAATTTCAGTTGCAATGTTTCATTTTTCAAGACATGAATCATTTTTAATTAAAGAGTGTAATTAGTAAGGGTGTAATGTTTGTTCTCTTTTCGAAGCTAATAAAGACTGGGCTTATCCAGACGCTAAAATAGTTTGTTACGGTTAACAATAACTGGAATGGATAAGTTATCTGGAATTAATATTTAGGCTGTAGAACTCTGGATATTATTTTTATTATTATCTTAGCCATATGATTCCTCTAAGTGTCTTTTTCGGGATGATTTTCTTTTTGAAAGAGTTTTATGATCTAAATAGAAAAAAATATGGTTTTCATTTGTAAGGTGTACAGGGCACAGGGTAGTGCAAAGTACATTTACTATTATGTTGAGCCCTCTGCGATTGGGATTTAATGATGCCTACAAAAGGAAAGCACAAAAAAGCGCTACTTGTTTTCGAATTAATATATTTTTTTAGAAAATGAATGGGATGATATTTATTCTTAAAACATTTCTTGTCGAATCAACCAGTCACCATGCAATATGCAAATTTCATGACACAAACTCTGAACTACGAAAGCTCTAAGCAGATATCACGAAAAAAATTTCTTATTTTGCAGGTTGAAACTTACTTTAATTGCACGTTTAAACTGACAATAATCTGTTATGACATGATTACATTAATTGTTATATATATAATTGCATATGTAAAGTGACAATTATATGTAATTACAAGATAGAGCTCCTAACTCAAAATTAAGTATAATTGAAACTCAAAATATGATGTACACTTAAGTATAACTGCAAATTTAATGAGGCATATACGGTTAATTTGGGTTAGATTCCTTTGGTTTAGTTTCGCTTAGTGTTGGTTAATTGTTAAAATTAAACCTAGACCGAAAGACTAACCCGAACTAAACCAAATTTATCTAAACTAAACCAATCTAAATGAAATTTGTCTACCCAAGAAAATCTACGAAACTGCTGAGCGGATATCACGAAAAAAATATGGCAAACTTAATTGCATATTTAAACTTACAATTAGTTATAAATGTATTTCAACTGACAATTGTCTATAATTTCAAGTTGAAGGTGACAATTATTATATATAATTGCAAATTAAAAGTTGGAACTACCAATGAAATCTAATAATAGCAAGTTTAAACGGATAATTATGTGCAATTGCAAGTGTAAACTGAGATCTATACGTACGAGTTGTTTTGACTTACTTTGGTGTACTTTCGGTTATTGTTGGTTGGTAATTGTTAAAATTAAACCTAGATCGATAAGCAAAACTAAACCGAACTAATCCGAATTAATTTAAACGAAACGTTTCTTCCCAAGAAATCATATGAAAATGCTAAGCGGATATCCTAAACAAATATGGCAAACTTAATTACAAGTTTAAACTTAAAATTAGCTACAATTTCAAGTTAAACTGAAATTTATGTATAATTGCAAGTGTAAACTGACATCTTTGCGTTTTACAACACACTTTTATTCATACTAACTAAACAGAATTTTTGCACACGAGACAGTTTTAATCATCTGATGATAATGCTAACATGGTTAACGAAACGTTTCACCGTGAAATGATACATAATTTTCAGTTTAAACTGATAATTATGCATAATTGCTAGCTTAAACCTCTAATTAGATGTATTATACATAATTGGTTTAAACTTGCAATTATATTTAATTGTCAATGCCAATTTAAGCTAGCAATTATATATAATTAACAGTTAAGTAACTTTGGTTAAGTTGGGCTTAGTTTTGATTATTTTGGGTTAGTCTTGACTAATTTGAGATAGTCTGGGTTATAAATGAAACTTTCATCCAACGATTAATACTAACCCAAACTAATTGCACGGGGAACCCAAGCTAAGCCAAACCATAACGACCCCGAAGTAAACTACACTCACCCAGATAATTGTCAATTCTAATTTGAAATTATACATAATTGTTAGTTTAAACTTCTAATTACATATAAAAATCAGTTTAAACTTACAATTATTATACTTAGTTGTCAGTTACAACTTGAAGTTATACAAAAGTGCCCCTTTAAACTTGCAATTATACTTAATTATCAATTTCAATTTAAGCTAGCAGTTATATATAATTATCAGTTAAGTAACATTGGTTAAGTTTGGCTTAGTCTAGTTTATTTTGGGATAGTCTTGATGAATTCCGGATAGTCTGGGTTAGCAATACACTTTCATCAAACGAATTAATACCAGCCCAAGCTAATTCCGAAGAGAATCCAAACTAAGCCAAACCATCCAGATAATTATTGTCAGTTCTAAATTGCAAGTATACATAATTGTCAGTATAAACATATAAGAATCCGTTTATGCTAATAGTTATTATACTTTATTGTCAGGTACAACTTGCAGTTATACATATTCGCCAGTTATACTTAATTCTTATGTTATTTTCAGTTTAAGCTAACAATTATATATAATTATCAGTTAAGTTACTTTGGTTAATTTTAACTTAATCTTGTTTCTTTTTGGCCAACCTTAATTAATTTGGGTTAGTATGTGGTTGTTTTTACAATACAATTTTTATCAGATGAATTAATGCTAGCCCAAGCTAATTCCAAGGGAACCCAAACAGATCCAAACCATAACTACCCTGAAATAAACTATGCTCATCCAGATAATTGTCAGTTCTAACTTGCAAGTAATATAATAATTGTCAACTAACCCAAACATGGAAGCTCAAATTACATATATGAATCAATTTAAACTTAGAATTATTATCGTCAGTTCCAACATTCATAATTGCCAGTTTAAATTATTTGCAATTATAGCGGAGGCTGCGTGATTTAATTTTAATCACAAAACTCTTTGAGCTTCCGTCGAATCTGCTTACGAAAAGACTGATTAATTCACTTTCTATTCACTATTTCTATGAATAGTACTGACTGGACTAACAATCTATATCAATGCTAATATAATCAGCTAACATAAATGGATAATGACATCAGGTTTTATCGTTTTGTCATAAACGGAAATAACTATATATGAATCACTATTTTATAATAACTTTATTTAATTATTTTTAGCTGTATAAAACCTAGATAAATATGGAATAGATAATTAGTATATTTTATATAATACTTCAAGTAAATAAGACTTAATAGGTGCCTTGATTCGACTATTTTCCTAATGTGATTTTACCTCGGATTGTATACGTAGATATATTTTTTTGCTAAGTGATTATACGTATTTCTTTATATCTCTGTTTATTAGCCTATTTACACCTTAGAATCATAAGAAGATAACATTTTTAAATTTAATTAGAGCATGCTTATTTCAGTCTAAAATAGAACAAAACGTTTTCCATGAGTTGTTCGAATAGTTCGAATAATATCGAGCTCTATCAGGTTTTATAATATTATAATGCTTTCCTACAAAAACTTTAATTCAAGCACTATCTATATGTTGATTTGTTTTGGTAGTGTTTTTAAGAGCTGGGATATATAAAATGCAAAATTGATCAAGTTTATATGATGTTCAATAAAACAATAGATATTACTGAAACCTAATTTAGCCCTAGAAACACTGTGGATGTACTTTATATTTTAAAACATATAATATGCACTTTACTCTTCGTTTGAACGCGGTCATTTACTATCTATGAATTTTATTTTTTTCTAAATTTTAACATCAACACTACCATGACAGAAGTTAAGTTTCACCACCGTGACATTCGTAAAATCTTCAAAGAGCTAGATACGCAAAAAGCATCAGGGCCGAACGGAATACCTGCTATCGTGTTAAAGAGCTGCACCAACGAACTAACGCCCATTTTTTCCAGTCTTTTTCTCTGTCTTACCTAAACCGGATTCATCCATCTTCTCGGCAAGTCGCTCGAACTGGTCCAGCAAGTAACCTTCCAGAAGGCTGAATCTGGGTTGCTTTTTACATCGTCCATCAATACACCAGCCGTTAGCTGTTGAGCTATATTGTTGTCCCTTGATGTTTTCTTAATAATGACGTTTTTTGAAGGAACACTAACTCAATTTGTTCAAGCAACGATATCAGCTAGGCTGGACTATGAAGCATGTTTAAGAAATAAAAATAACCCAGTAGTTTAAGTAAAAGCCTAATTTTTAAGAATCCCATCTCGACATAGAGATTATTTAAAGTGAAAATTTCTATTGGCGCATTCAGCACCCTTTTTTTCCTGGGTGTGAATGAAACTGAGCCGTCACGCGTCAGCCTCTGCTATGTGACGCTTATTTGGGTAAAGTCGAGTCGACTTCAGCCAGCCGAGAGAGAGAGAGATAAACAGTTAAACGGGATTAGAACACTTTTTTTGGTTATGAATGAAATGAGCCATCACGCGGCAGACTCAGCTATGCGACGCTCATTCGGGTAAAATCGAGTCGACTTCTGCCAACGGAGAAAGAGAGAAACAGGCAAGCGCGTTTAGAACACTTTTTCCTGGATAGCTAATGAAACTAAGCCCTGACGCCTGTCTATCGTTCATTCGCGTGAAGTCAGCGTCAACCTTATTTTTTTCAAAAACGGCCGCGAGTCTAGGAAATATGGGATATGATATGTTTTTAGGCAACACTTGGGTCACCGCGGTCAATTGTTTTTGGCGATCTGATTTTACGTCAAATGTGCGACTATTAAAAAAATATACTTGATACACGATAACTGCCGAAAAAATTGATCAGTTTTAATGAAATGTTCTGGACATCTACCTTTTGATGGTCTTCCAAACCGTATGGAAATTGGAGTGGATGGGAAAATGAGGAGTACATACTTTTCAAAAAGGGGGTCACTTTGGGTATTCTAGTGACCTGTTCCAAAATAAGGCAAGAAAACCACGCCCTCAAACTATCGCCCAATTGACTTGCTTTCAATAATCTCCAAAGTCATGGAACGTGTAGTCAATCAGCAACTACTCAAGTACCTCAAGAACAACGGAATAATTAGCGATAACCAATACAGCTTCCGCAAACAGAGATCGACAGGAGATAAATTGGCCTATGTCACTCATATATGGAGTAGGGCAATTGAGAACTACGGAGAATCTTAAACGATTGCGTTGGATATTTCGAAGGCATTTGGCATGACGGATTGCTACACAAACTTACGTCCTTCGGAGCGTCTATATGCAGCTGTCTTGCCAGTTTCCTTAAGAACCGATCTATGCACGTTGCTGTTGATGGACACATCTGAGACACATTTAACATTAATGCGGGAGTGTCTCAGGACGCAATACTTTCACCAGCTCTATTCCTCATCTATACCAATGACCTGCTGACCAAAACCAATAATCCTGTTTACAGTTTTGCAGATGACAGTACCCTTGTATTCCAATTTAGATCAGAAAAACCTTTACCAGCGACTGAGACTTATCACCACACACCGGAGCAGATTACAATAATTAGTCAAGAGAAAGTTCTAACCTGGGGAGACAGGAATTTTGTCCAGTTCAATGCAGCAAAAACCCAAGCAGCCACGTTTACTAAGAAAGCCAACACGACGGGCTCTGGCTCTGATATCATTATGGCAGGATCGACCATTCCTTTATCCTCGCCAATCGGTCTACTGGGTGTCTCGGTCAACAGCAAAATGTCCTGGCATAACCACGTTGCTAACTTCGCAAAATCAGCCTCCCAGAGGCTTGGTGCGCTATTTCGCAACAAGAAACTCTATACACCATAGCAGCTACTCTTGCTCTACAAAAAGCAAATAAGCTCGTGCTTAGAATATTGCTAACATATCTGGGGTGCCGTACCTAAGCACACCCTAAAGCTGCTGGATTCCATTCAGAAGAGAGCTGTGCGTCTCGTCGGCGACCCAAAGTTGACCCGGGATCTGGATAGTCTGGAACACCCTAGACATGTGGGCGAGATATCTCTTGTGGGCGAGATTTTATATGTATTTTCACGACAGATGTTCCCAGGATTTGGCCAGCATCATCCCGCCCCCAGCAACGCCTGTCAAACAGTCGCGACAGACGGCAAGAGCGCACTAGTTCGTTGTATATCTGGAATCTTCTAGAACGTCGCTTTTCAAGGACTCCTTTGTTTGGCGCACTGCATCACTGTGGCACTCACATACAGGACATCTGCATTATTCCCCCTAATTACAACCTACAACTATTCAAGAAACGTGTGCACGAATCAGTTGTTTCATCGACGATATAATATACATTCACCTCCAATTTCGTTCTTTATTTCATCTAGCAGGGTACCAAACACCTTTCCAATGACGTTTTTTCTTAATTCATCTAGAGCATTAAATGTTGAATATTTTTGCAGAAAAGCCTTTACTTGCTGGTTGGTCAGCTTGTTTAAAGGAATATTAGCAGCCAAAAACATTTTACGCAGATCTTCCTTAAATTCTGACAAAAGATGCAGTTTTGCGAGATATTTGTTATGTTTGAGATTAGTTTTGAAGATAGAACTAAATATATTATTATTATTTTTGAAATTTGTTCAACAGTCTATAAATATCTAAAATCTAAATGGGGAGACTTAATCGTAAAATATTAATTTCCCAGCTTTCAACATATTTATGGTCAGTTGCCTACTTAATTTAACAAAACAATTTACAAGGGCAATAATAAATTAGAAAATACTTATGTATAATATATCAAAATGATATCTATAAATATATTGGAAGAAAAATAAAGTAAACTGATTCTATTAAAATAATCGGTGACAGTAATATAAACTCATATCAGATGTTAGGTATATTGATTAGATTATATTAGATTTGATGTGGAGCAATTATTGTCAGCTGTAAAAGTCTCACAAAATTATTGTATGTAATTAAGCAGTGAAATTAATTATTACCTAGATTGTAATAAGGGTTAAAATATCCTCCACAGTTCAATTATTACTGAACCGAAGTTGAGTGTTAAACACGAATCATTATTGCTATAAATATTAAAATTTTAAATCAGTTGGCATGTTTTAATATTTTAAAAAAATATTTGCTGAAACGTTTTCATCTGAATTAACTATACAAATTGGTGTCACTTGCTAGATCATTTACTGCACACAGGGTGTCCGGTAAGTATATGACATGCTCTCGGGCGCGTATAGATAAGGATGTGAAATTTTCAACATTTCTGAAGTTTACTCAAAATTACAAAAAATCATGAAATTTTCAAGATTAAATCTCTTACCTTCGAAAATATCAGTGAAGTTTCATAAAATTAAATGAAATTTTCAAGAAGAACCTATTGATAGTAAGGTAGGGATACATATAAATACAATGTTTTAACAATTTTTAGACATTTTATTCTTCTGAAGTATAAAATTTAAGCACATATGTGATAAGACATAAAAACAAAATAAATTAAAATCGGTTAAAAAACATAATAAAACAGAAAAGATAATCTAATATCATTATACGCATTTATGTAGGTATGATGTATGTAAAATATGTATATGTTAAATCGGCACAAAAATACATTTGTTCAGAGTTCACTCATTCATGTTTCAAAGAATATTTCAGCAAGCAAAACAAAAAAGTATTTTACAAAATCAATAAACTTTTTAGAAAACACTTAAGATTAAAAAGCTTAAAAGAATCAAACAGGATTACAACAAGAATAGGTAAATATATAAAACATAAAATTTAGTTGAAGTTCAACTAGCAGTGACTTGAGTTTTGAGTTACTGAATACCATTTTTGACGTATTTTGTCATTTCTTAGAGTTTAGTCATGGAAGTTAAATTGTATTTTGTACCAGTGTTAGAGAGCAATCTAACTCCTTGTATTTCCCGGCGAAGCGTGTACATCTTTGATAGGAAAATTTTAGTGAAATTTTCAGAAAAATTTTCATAACATCAAGTTTTTCAAGCCTTAAAAAAACGTATTGAAAATTTCACCTGAAATTTCAGTGAAATTTAATTTTTTGGATACATTGACAATTTCACATGTGAAATCTTCAAACATGAAAATTTCATTTGAAAATTTCAAACGGCACATCTCTACCTATAGACGAGATCAAAATAAACCTAAGTTGTCATAGGAATAAAATTCCTAAAGTGCCCTTTAACGGAGATGCAAAGCCGCAAAAGAGCTCCTTTTCGACTTTAACCGATTTGTATAATTTAATGAAATTTGAATATTTTATGTAGGCCATTAGGACTCATAATACCAACATTAGATGTTTTACATCGTCAGGAAAGTCAAGAACTGAGCAAAATTTTGACAGGTGTCATTTTACAGAGCTGAAAAAAGATGGTTCTTTACATTGGTTTGGATGAAATTAGCCATTTTCGAAAAAAAATAAGTTTTTGTATAACTCCTTATTAAAAAAATAAATCACAATACTACAATAAAACAACAGTCGTTTTTACTTCGTTAACAATGTGTTATTGACAACAGTTTTCAAAATTGTCTGGTTGTTTGAGTACACAAGGCTTAAGTAAAGGAGCACTGTTCCTATAGCAAATAAGCTAACATGCATCTAATTTATGGACAAGCACCGAAGAACTTTTGAAGGGGTTGACCGCAACTGAAGAGAAACAGATAAACAGTTAAGTGAAAGCCCTCCAAAAAAAGCAGCGAACTCTGAGTTAGAGGAGGAAATTCTGAGTGAAATTGCCGAAAATGCCCTCCAATAATGTAAGATAACTGTCTATCCAAGTTCATGCAACAAAGTCTCATGAGACCCTTTGAGAGAAAGTGCTACATCCTTATCACGTCCAAAAAATACATGTTATATAACCTGCTAATATTCTGCTAGAGTCAGTCACACCAGTAAGTTTTTACAATGATATAAGCAAAATCCAAATTTTACTAGTTCTGTTTTTGTTCCACGGGCGAAGCCGGTTTCACCCGAGGCGGAATAATAAATAGCCACAATTTGCATATCTAGCTTGAGGAAAATCCCCATGCAATAGTACAGATAAAGCACCAACAAAGGTATTTTTTTGAAAATCATCTCACTGGGCCGTTCTTTTTTGAAGACAGATTAAATGGTGCCATGTATTTATAATTCTTGAAATAAAACTTAAACGTTTTATTGATAAGGTGCCCTTAGAAATTAAAAATCAGATGTGGTGTTTTAGCAGTTTAGTTCACCAGCACTTATTAAATACTTTTGGTTACCGATGGATAGGTCGAGGTGGGCCTATTGTAAGGCCACCGAGGTCGCTGACATGACTCCATTGGATTTCTTTTTAAGGGTAAATTTAGGTTCCACTTCACACCAGGAAAAACCTAATTAGAAATAACATCACACCAGTGCAACGAGACCATCCTGAAATGTTGTTTCATGTAGAACGAGAAAACATTCGTCGGATAAGGAAATGCATAAAGGTACGCCCATTTCGAAAATCTGCTCAAGTAAACAAGAAGAAGCTTTTCACAGTTTTAACAGTCTTGGGTTTAAGTGATTTTCAAAATGTCAAAAAGGTTCCGGTTTAAGTATTTTAATAATTTAACTTTTACCTGCTGCTCTTAAGATACAATCAATCCTTTCAATGGTTTTGTATGTGGTACACTTCGATTTGGAAATCTATTACAATACATTATTTTTGCCTACACACAATTACCGAGTACTTGTGCATAAATTAGATGCATGTTAGCATAAATGAAAACGCTTGGTATTTTAATATAGAGTACCGTTTTAAAAAGGGAATGAACAAAGTATTTAATAAATGTTCACCTGTTTAACGAGTGTGGTGGCAAGATCGTTCCTCATTTCCCTGACGATGTAAAACATCTACTGTAGTATGGTTTTATGAATCCGTAGGGCCTATATAAAATATTAAAATTTCATTAAATTATACAAGTCAAATCAAAAGTTAGAAGTGAAAAGGTAAATTGCTGGGTACACATTGGGACTCTGTTTTTATATGGGAAATTAGGGTTATTTTGATCTCCCCTATACGCTCCCGAGAGTACGCCATACACTTACCGGACATCCTTTATAGAAGGGAAAAAGGAAAGACTTAAGTCCATTTTAGCAACCTTAGCCAGGCGTTATGTCGTCATGCAATGGCGTTAATAAACTATAAACAAAATTTTATTCGAGGTGAGCGATTAGTGACTACTATCCAGACTGCCTCATAAAATTAGATTTCGACCTTAAATTTTAGGGAGATGCTTAGATAATCCAGATGAGGATCTTAAGCGCTAAAACTGACTGATAAATATAGATATCGATTTGAATGTCGTTTCCAGTCGATAGGAAAAGTTGTATCCTATAAAAACTTCATCCGTGCATCCATAGGATACCTTTTTCCTTATTTCAAATTAACGAGAGTTTGATTTGTACGCTTATCTACAACAATAACCCAAGAAAATGGTGAAAACTATACCATAAAATTAGTGTTTTGAAAAGAGAATGTAAGACCCAGGTATTTTTCTCGCTAAAATTATTAAACCTAATTTATATACAGGATGGCCCAACGAAAACTTTACAACACTGATTTTCAGTATCTAAAATACGTCGTCAGTATTTTCATTCATAACGAAATGGGAGCTCGAACAGTTTGGAAAAAAAGGATTACTTTAACATCAACTCTGAACTTATCAGATTGGCATTAAAGCGATGTTTCTTCTATTTTTTTTTATTTTTCTTAAAAAAATGTATGTATGATTTAATCAGGTCAACGTGAATTTTTAGAACGTTAGATTTGTGTCAAATCGATTGTTAATTTTTACTAAAATCAAAATTGTTTTTTCCATGAGAGAAAGGGTAGAAATGATTAAAAAAGAAATAGAGAAATATCGACAATGTTCAACGAACGACATCCTAAAAAGAGGATGTATGAAAGGGATGAGAGGAATGAAGTTGCTATTTTAGGTGATGTAGCCATGGATTCCACGCTTATAGTAGTAGGAAATTTTCCGAGGTATCTAGGGTTAGTTAGACTAATCCTACCCAAAATTGGATTGGAAGAAGGGGTCATATTGAAGTCACCTGACTTAACCCCTATAGACTATTGGGTCATCTGAAGTCTAAAATGGTATGCTACCCACCCTAATTCATTGGATCTTTTGCGAAATTGTATTATTCATGAATGCCACCAAGTTACACTGGAAATGTTACAACGCTTTGAACAAACTTTATTTTATTGCAGGGAGGTAAATGGCGGTCATTTCCAGTATTTAATAAAGTATAAATAAAATTTTAGGAGTCAAACTAACCTTCGCCGAAACGATTCAGTGATATATCACCTTTTAAGGTTTTCAGACCATCATTTTGAAATCTGTAGCTCTTGTGATTAATTTATACCTATTTAATGGACGGATAATATACAGGGTATGATATTTAAAATAATGAAGTTGATCACTAAATTGGAAACGACCTATGTAAAATTTAACTTCTAGGCCTGTTTTTATGAGAAAGCAACAGCTTGAGTAGTAATTTTCAAAGTTAATCAAGAAACTCACTGAAGGAACCTTACATGCTAAATTTTTAAATAAACATTATGTAGTTTGTGCAAATATTATCCCCATAGTTACAATATTTTTAAAATTAAAAGTAAAATATCTTGTTTCTAAGCCGAGTGTTGATCAGAGTAATGATATTCTATCGTGAATAATGACTTCAGGCCCCCGGAATCCAGCAATCCACCTCACCTCCCTAAATAAGCAACCCTAAATAAATTTATAAAAATCTTCAAAACTTTTTCGAAATAAGGTCTCCTCTCCTGACCGCCCTTTATCTAAGGAGGGATGCGATAGGGCTTATCCACAATCCGCTTAAAAGCTGATAAGCACGTAATTATTGACCTATCCTTAGTCGTGCGGAAAGTCACCCTATTATTGCACTAATTGAACCCTGTATTCGACTATTCGAGAACACAAATTAATGAAATATCATTAGCCATAATAATTATCAGAAACAGTTTCAGCCAATAATAATTGGAAAATAAACAATTGGAAAGCGTTTGTAAACTGCTGCAATGCTAAAAACTATTATGATACATTTTGGGTAAAAGATAGTCACCGGTTGATTGTAAAATAAATGATTAGTTATCTCTAAATATAAAGTCAACATGCTGAACGATGTATGTCGTCATTATTGTTATTAATACCTCTAATTTACGTTAAAAGAGTGTAGAAGCAAATTACTTTGTGTAATCGCTATTATAAAAATAAGACCTTGACGTTTTTACTGCATTTTAAAGTGTGATTCTTGCGTAATATAATCCTGTTGTACATTATCACACTTCTAATTTAATTAATTCAAGTTCATGTTTTCACATTGTAAGTTGGGCCAAATGAAAAAAAAATATGACACCCACGCAATGATTAAGAAGGATTTATTCATTCATTATTTATTTATTCTTTCAAAATAATTTATTTTCGTAAAATCTCAATAAATGAATTAATTAGTCAATACATGCATTAAAACACAATCTTATTGACAAAGCTAAAACGTAAAAAAAAACAATAAAAAATAAGAAAATACTTAAACTTATGCCTGCCTAAATACAAATCCAAAGAGATCCAGTAGTGCCTTTATGTCAAATTCCTTCCAAATCAACAATGAGATAAAGAAAACAGTAGTTCAAAAGTATCTAACCATAAAATATCATGCCATAAAGGATAAAAAGATAAAATACAAGTCAAAAAGGAGAAGAAAAATAACAGTTAAGGCAATTATTTCGAGGCATACAAATCATATATCCTAACAGCTACAAATATTCAAAAACTCTCCCTGAAGTATTCCCCCAGCTCGTAGTAAGCCTTATCTGTATGCAACTTTTTACGGATTTCCTTAATACATTAATGTTATAGTTTTATTTGTATATGTTTATTATGTTGAAAATAATTTTATTTCAAATAATCTTGTTTTGTTTACTTTACTAACAAAACCTTGCCAGTTAACCGTGTGGGCGTAACTAATTTTTACACTTTTTTAACCATTAGTTTATCAACATTAATTCTTTCAAAATATTGTAAACAACTAATTTTTAATAACACGTTTTATTTCGCCAATATTATTACAGCCACTAATATTTCCGCCTTCCACCTTAAAGCTTCTCCAGTATAGTCATCATAATTACATAACGCCATGAGTCGGCTCTGCTATTCATACAATAACTATATCTACGCCTTATTTCTAATCTACATGTATACTCCGTATTATATAACACCATGACACCTTCTACTGCGCCATTCGCCTTCCATGTTTGTCACGTCCTCGCCTATTTGAACGTCGCACGTCACCTCTCCAAAATTTGCTTGTTACATTCGGCCATCCTACAACAATTAATGCCCTCATTAATTTAACTCGCCAGTAAATCAACCAGATCTTACCGATCTGTGCATTCGCCATAACACCAAATCGGCTACCCTAAGGGTTTCGCCTGTGGTTGCAACCTTACGCCATTTATCGAATATCACCTTTATTTTACGCCTTTATCAGGTTCTCACTCGCCTTTTGCTATCTCAAAAGAAGTTTGGACCTTAAATCGCCATAGGTTTCGCCAATAGAGCATTCGCCATTTGCACCTCGCCAGTCAGACTCACTCGCATGCATGTTTCAACCTGACCATTCGCCCTTGGTATTTTACACCTCGCCTCGCCAAAAAGTCAGCAAACGCCTAGTCTGTAAACGCTAGCCCGCGCCAGCGATTGGACATAATACGCCTTGGGTACCCGAAATTCGCCAAACGCCTCTCTCAATTTGAAAATCGTCTCAGAAGACCGCAAAGTTTTCGTCGCCTTCGCTAGTGTATGATTCTGAACTTCCTCGCCCCTTCAATTCCACAATATCGGAATCGGTTGATGGACGCCGATATCTGTCAAAAGAGGAAAGAAAGCCAGTATACAAGTCGCCAGGGAAAGCAACGAAATGCCCTCGCATTCGCCTGTAGATCGAGAGGTAGACCGTCAATCAGACACGAAAGCGCCTTTGTGCCTGCAAGCTCACACCTTTCGATCAACGCTATTTTATCATGATAATAATGGGTTATGGTTTCGCCGTCCAATTTAACCCTCGCCATCATCTCCTTGAGCAGTGGAGCAAAGTCATGCACTCTAGGAAACGCCTTCCTAAGAGCCGCCTTCCAGTCTTCCCATGAGAGGTCATATTCATCGAGCCGATTAAACCAGCCCCTTGCTGCACCTTGCAATTTCGCCTGCATAAAATACGCTCTCTCATAGTTCAACCATTCATGAATATCGCCCAACTGATCAATTTTGCTCAACCAACTGACTACGTTACAGTCCTGGCTGTCAGGATCGAAAGGGTCAATAATGTCGCTGCCTGCTCTTGCCCTTGACCCCATACAGCCCGAACTGCAAGCGAAGTCCGCCCTATCGCTACAAGGATGCTCTACTACCGCCTGAGGAACGCTCTCACCTGATTTTTCGCCTTTTCTGATGCCCTTGGTACCGCCAGTACCAACGGCCGTCTTTTGCTTCGCCGCCTTTACCATTTCGGCCGCCACCATCTGCTGGATACTAGCTGCCAAACCGCCTTTCAACAGCTTATGTACCATGGAGACTGTTTCATCTTCCATCGCCGATTCGCCTTCGCCGTGGTCACCGTCGCTCAATTCAAACTCGTAATCGAGTTGTAACTCGTCACTTATGCCTTCCTCCATAGGCTATCTCTCGAAAAAAACGTCTTTTAAATACCAATGCCAATAAACACAGTTAAAATACGCCACAATTTTTACAATAATCACTAATTAATTAGCCCACACTTGTTTATTATTATCGTGAATATCTGAAATATCGCCAAATGTTAATCTGTCAAGGATAGCAACAAACGCCCACCAATTGTTAAGAGTGTTTGTGATGCCGCCACTCACGAATAAAAGAAGAAATGCCAATGTGATTCAACTCGCCGAAATCGCGTATTTCACCGTTCTCCACAACAAATAACACAATACCAGGGTATAACAAACCATTGTTATACTCTGACAATACGTAGGTTATCCCGACGTCTGATCTATAAACGACTAATTTTAATAACACGTTTTATTTCGCCAATATTATTACAGCCACTAATATTTCCGCCTTCCACCTTAAAGCTTCTCCAGTATAGGCATCATAATTACATATCGCCATGCGTCGACTCTGCTATTCATACAATAACTATATCTACGCCTTATTTCTAATCTACATGTATACTCCGTATTATATAACACCATGACACCTTCTACTGCGCCATTCGCCTTCCAGGGTTGTCACGTCCTCGCCTATTTAAACGTCGCACGTCGCCTCTTAAAATTTGCTTTTTATAATATTTTTTTTTTCGAAAAATCTTAATAAATCCATTAATAAATCAATATAGGTATGCATTATTGTCACAATACAAAACACAAACTTATTGACAAAACTAAAAAGTAAGAAAACAATAAAAAATAAGAAAATACTTAAACTTATCTCTACCGAAATACAAAACCAAAAAGGTCCAGTAATGCCTGTATGTCAAATTCCTTCCAAAGCAACAAGGAGACAAAGAAAACAATAGTTCAAAAGTATTCAACAATACTATCATACCATAAAGGATAAAAAGACAAAATAGAAGTCAAAAAGGAAAAGAAAAATAACAATAACATTTAATACAAGCATTTCGAGGTAAACAAAGCATATATCCTAACACCTGCTGACCTAAACGAAACTGTTTAGAGTTTTGCAGATGACAGTACCCTTGTCTTCCACTTTAGATCAGAAAGACCTTTACGACTGAGACTTATCACCGCAGGCAAGAGCAGATTACAGCAATTAAAGTATGGAGAAAGTTCAAACTTGGGGCGACAGAAATTTGGTCCAGTTCAATGCAGCAAAGATCCAAGCAGCCACGTTTACCAAGAGGGCCAATACGGCGGGCCCTGACATACATTATGGCGGGATCGACCATTCCTTTTCCTCGTCAATCGGACTGCTGGGTGTCTCGGTCAACATCAATATGTCCTGGCATGACCACGTTACTAACATCGCAAAATCAGCCTCCCAGAAGCTTGGTGCCCTATTTCGCAACAAAAAACTGTATACCCCGCAGCAGTTGCTCTTGCTCTACAAAGCGCAAATAAGACCGTGCTTAAAATATTGATATTGCTCACACATCTGGGGTGCCGCACCAAAGCACACCCTAAAGCTGCTGAATTCCATTGAGAAGAGAGCTGTGCGTCTCATCGGCGACCCGGAGTTGACCCGGAATGTGGATAGTCTGGAACACCGCAAACATGTGGCCGGGATGTCCCTGTTTTACAGATACTTTCACGGCAGATGTTCCCAGGATTTGGCCCACCTCATCCCGCCCCTGGAAACGCTTGTCAGACAGTCACGACAGACTGCAAGAGCGCACCCGTTCGTCGTACAACTGGAAACACCTAGAAAATCGCTTTACAAGAAGTCCTTTGTCTGGTGCACTGCATCACGCACATCTCTCTTCTGAATGGAATCCACACCACCCCAGATGTGTGACTAGGATGAAGGAATGGTCGATCCTGCCCTAATATCAGGGCCCGCCGTATTGGCTTTCTTGGGAAACGTGACTGCTTGGATTTTTGCTACCTTGAACTGGAACAAATTTCTGTCGCCCCAGGTCCGAACTTTCTCCAGATCTTGACTAATTGTTGTAATCTGCTCCTGTCTGCGGTGATAAGTCTCAGTCACTGGTAAAGGTGTTTATGATCTAAATTGGGAGACAAGAGTACTGTGATCTGCAAAACTGTAAACAAGATTAATGGTTTCAGTCAGCAGGTCATTAATATAGATGAAGAACAGAGTTGGTGAAAGTATTGCGGCCTGAGACACTCCCACATTAATGGTGAATGTGTTTGAGGTGTGTCCATCAACTGCAACGTGCAGACATCGGTTCTTAAGGAAACTGGCAAGCCAGGTGCAGGGAGACGCTGGCAGTCCAAAGGACGGCAGTTTGCTGAGCCATCCGCCATGCCAAAGTCTGTCAAATGCCTGCGAAATATCAAACGAGATTCTCCGTAGTTCCCAATTGCCCCACTCCATATATGAGTGACATAGGCCAATGTATCTCCTGTGGATTTCTGTTTGCAGAAGTCGTATTAGTTATCGCTAATTGTTCGGTTGGTCTCGAGGTGCTTGAGTAGTTGCTGATTGATTACAAGTTCCATGGCTTTGGAGATTATTGGAGGCAAGGCAATTGGGCGATGGTTGGAGGGCGTGGTTTTCTTGCCTTTTTTGGAACAGGTTGTACTCGAGCGACTTCCCAAGAAAATGGGTAAATCCCTTTTCGGTAAGACGAAGAATAAGTCTGGAAAAATGGGTGTTAATTCGTTGGCGCAGTTCTTTAGCACGATGACATTCCCAGAATGATTATTAAATCAAATATCTGTTTGTAATTTAAGTTAAAATTATTTCAATTGACACTTCAATAAGTAGAACCTACTTATTAAAATGTGAATATTTTAAGTCGATGTTCGAAAACATTTGGTGATTATTTTGTCAATTTACTGGCTCTTCTGCATTCGTGTCAGATTTTTAAAATGCATACATATAGGAAGTGTTTTAAAAAAATGTCTTTGTATTAATTGCATTTTGATTAATGAAATAAACGTATTTTTCGAACTTGCCACTAAAAAAATCTCGATGAAGTTTTTAAGTAAAATTTTTATATTATTTAAGGTGAGTAGTCGATTAAAAAAAATAACTAGACTATAGCAGACGTATATAGTAAATACGTCTAGCTATGTTTGCCTTTTCACTTATAAAACTATTGGCTTGACCTTATTGACTTTTCAGTATTAGTGCAAAAAAAAAACGAGGAATTCATGGCTATTGGTTATTCGAACCTAATCTTTATAAAGTATGTGTGCGCCTAAATTATTTACCTCTTGTAACTCAAGTAAGTCACATAAATTAAAAAAAGGTGAACTGTAACGTAATTTTTTGGAAAGTTTCCCAACATAAGTAGCGGTATGCACGCCACTTAGGTCTGAGATCAGCAAATGCCCGGCTGTCACAATGTGTGAATCAATATTGAAACTCAGAGAATGATATGAGGGAATTTATTTATTTTAACATCTCTCAACTCTCACGAAATTTTTGATGTCGACCGAACTAAGTATAATGAGATGATATGATATGGGCGTAGGTATTTAGATGCAGTTTTCATTATTCAGTGTTCACTCAGTTGGCTTTTTAAATGTCGAGAAATATGCCCCCGATCTTTAATATCAGAGAGAGTAAGTAGGTCGTTAAACCGACTAGACCAGAGTTCCCTGTAATTCTTGGGCATTAATAAATACCTTGATTCAAAGAATCGATACGGTCTTGCGGCCAAGCATTAAGCGGATATCGACCTGTTGGTGAAGCCATCGTTTTTACTGTGAACCGAGTCCAAAGATGTTTTCGTTCTATAATCTATTCTAGGAAATGAAAGTCGATAATACGGAAAAGCTATTAAATTAAGACTTCAATATAATAAAACAAATAAAGGACTTGCGAAGTTTGTGTAATGCGATGGTGCCCGTAAGTATGAAGGGACTAGGTATTTACTTTGTGAAAGGAGAGACAAATTATACCTACTGTAATCTGTAACTATACAGGAAAAGGCAAAGTTACCCCTGTGCTAATTTCCATGCTAATTGAGATATCGTCGGGGGATCAAATAAGTGTCAAATAGTACTTTTTGGTTAATGTTGAAACTAGGCATCATTTTGACACTTTTTTAAATGAAGTGAGCCCTTTCCATTCTTAACTCACCAACAACATTCCTTACTTAACTTAACCGTTCTGAAATGGCCGTGTTATGCGTGGTTGTTAGGCACGTTCTACTAAGGAAGAAAACGCAACCTTAATTTACGGTTCAATCTATTGGCTTCTTGATTTTTTTTAATAACAACAATCTTACAATGAAACTTTTAAAAAAAGGACCAATATTAAGGGTACAATATGAAGATTGTACAGAGACCAACTCTGTTGATAAACTCGGTACTATATGCCTTACAACTATAAACTCTAAGCACTACTATCCGAAGTGATCACTTCGGTTTACTTAAGATTAATACAGATAAGTAAACTGAAAAGTATGAATTAGTAGCCGCACCACTAATTAATGCAATAATAGTAATATTATCAATCAATAATGAAAGTAACAATGATTATATCAATCGGCAAGAAAAATAATTAATAAAATTAATAAAAGCTACGGCCAACAATGATAAGATTCTAAAAATAGTATGAACGACACTGCTTTAGACTTGAAGATCTGCCAGCCCCGTCTCCAGGGGTGAGGCGGCGAGGCAGCCGCCTCGGGCGGCCGATTTTTAAGGGCGGCCGTTTTTATTTTTTCTATAAAGTTTTAATATGATTGTATGTAACACGGTAAACACTTTCGCAATGAATATGTAAAACGTTTCATTCATACTATAATCATTTCATCGCGCGTTGTATGCAATAATAACCAACGCCTTAAAAAATTAAACCCCACTATATAACACCGGTCTATTCGCAATTAGCATTAGCAGTTTAAATTCGCAGTGAATGAAAAATCGCATTAACAGTCGCAACTGCTCATGAAAAATCGCGACTTAGCACATCTTTAGTGGCGAAGGCGGGCGACATCGCTCTAAAGCGATTCAGGAAATTTTTTACAGAAATGGCCGAAACGCAACCCGATTGATTGATCAATTACTGAAGCACATATTGAACGTGGAGCGAGAGCATAGTACATATGCGTACTCGTGCGATTTTAGACCAAAAATTCGAACTCCGCGCTCCCAAATGTCCCTCTTTAGAGTATCCACATAAAAATTTATTTTTTTCGAACATTATTTTTGAAATATTTTTTTTTAGTTTCATTACAGAAACGGTTAGAAGGATCCACGTACATGTCGCCCATGTACAAATATTTTTTTTAAATCACATACAGGGTGTTATAACCACACATTTCCCCAAAAAATCCCCTATTTTCGAAATATTTCGGTACAACAAACTCGTGCGATTTTTTAGACTAAAAATTTGAACTTCGCGCCCCCAAATACCCCTATCTAGAGTACCCACATCAAAATTATTTTTTTTCGAAAATTATTTATGATTTTTTTTTTGCGTTCATTACAGAAACGGTCAGAGGGATCCACGTACATGTCACCAATGTACAAATATAATTTTTTAAATCACATATACAGGGTGTTAAAAATTTCCCCAAAAAATCCTCTATTTTCGAAATATTTCTAAACAGGAAACTCGTGCGATTTTTTACACTAAAAATGCGGGCCCCAATGCCCCTATCTAAAGTACCCACTTCAAGATTTTTTTTCGAAAAAATATTTTTCAATATTTTTTCCCCGTTTTTATTACCGAAAGGATCAGAGGGATCCACTTACATTTCATTTCACCATCGTATAAATAAAATTCCCAAAATCACATACATACATGGTGGTAAAACAATACCTTTTTTAAAAAATTCAACTTTTTTCGAAATACTTCGGTACAGAAAACTCATATAACCTTTTCGATGCGAAAATCGAACTCAATGCACCCAAAAAGCCCCCCATAAGATATTCGAAATAAAAAGATCATCCTCCTACGCAATTTCCTATTTTGTGCCGAAATCTGAAGAAAAATGCTAGATTTTGAGACAAAAATTACATTTTATCGAATATCTATCTACCTTATTTGAACTCCTATCGAAAAATTTTATAGAAGCTTTTCGATCGACCTTAAGACGGCGCAGATATTGGCGCAAACCGATTTGAGATATCTCTTTCCTTTACCACACAATTGAAGAAGACATAAAAATCACGTTTGGTCGAGTTGGAAAAAACGAAACGTCGTACAATCAAACTGGATACGGCACATTATAGTACCCGACGAGACCCATCTTTTTTCCATTCAAAGTTTACCTTTAACTCTTACCGTTTTCGAATTATAGCCGATATGGTATACCTGTGCATTTTTCTGAAAAATGTTTTGAAAAAAAAATATCCGTTTTTATTGCGGAAACGATTACATTACATTTATTAACATAAAAATTAAATTTTTAAACATAAAAATAAAGATTTTCAAAAGCATATACAGGGTGGTAAAAAAAATAATCTTTGAAAAAAAATCCTTTTTTTCGTAAATAAAAACGGCAATATATATATTTTTAAGTTTGGCGACTCACATACGGGCTAAAGGCCGTCGAAGTACATATTTTTGGTATTATGTATTTTTTTCATATCACTCGTAGTTTTGGAGATACGACCGTTCTCGAATTTAAATGGCCGATTTCTCGAAAACTAAGAATATTGTTTTTTTTTCGTAAAGAACCTTTTTTGTCGGCCTTGAGGTCCTCTACCTACATGCCGAATTTCAAATCGATCGGAAAAACGCCGATAGGTTCCTACGATAGGTTCCAGGTCCCTATGGAACAAATGAAGGTGGTTAGGTCGATATAAAAATACGGTTTTTTCCATTAGCCGAAATTCATCTTTTTTCTACCGGAACCTACCTGTTAAAAACATGTTTCGTGATTTCCCCCACTTCTCGATAAAAATTCGTGAAACCGTGGGGGTGGGGGTGGGTGATAGCCACTAACCGGCCAACCCCGACTCCGCATTGCGGAGTATGGTCGTGGCAAAATTTCGCTCCGAGCTCCCGTTTAGCCAGAAAACGCGAATAACCACGCGATTTCCATATAAACTCCCCCTTAAAATTAAGCCCCGGCATTCCCGATTTAATTCCAGGGAGCCCCCACGTGGTACATCTACCATGAAAATATAGACCCAGCACGTCATCTCCTTATACCGGAACCTACCGGTTAAAAAACCGCGCGGGCGCCTATTCGCCGGATAGGTCATTATTGACTCCTTAATTGGTCTGTTGTAAGGGACGGCCAAATCCTGCTCGCCTCGGGTGGCCTAAAGCCTGGAGACGGGGCTGGATCTGATGCTGAAAAAGTTCGGCTGTAAAAGTGAAAGTCACCTGCTCGAGAGTGAGAGTCCTTCGCCCAAAAAGGTGAAAGTGAAGGTGAAACCCTGTCGTGGGACCCGGTAGTGAAAACCCGGTCGTGAAACCTTGTAATGACTTCTGGCCCCTGTAGAAAAATCCTGTAATAACCCAATACTAATTAGACTAAGCGTCTTACTTCAATGAAGAAAGTATAGCCCCTCTTGCATATATATTTTTTTATAAAACAAATCACCCCAAAAATTATAAACGGATTTTCAGTAACCATCAGCAAATAAAAGAAATACAAATGGTGCAAATAACTTGAATATAAAAAGAAATAGGTATGAACCACCCCCTTAATAATATAAACTTCCCCATATGATCAAAACTAAAGTTACATTAAAAAAAAGTTCAGTTGTGATTAAAGGAGAAAGTTAAAATATCCTATGGAGTGCAATGCAACTGGTGGTCGATGTAAAAAAAACACAGATGAAAGTAATTAAGTCTTTAAATGAGACAAAAAAAACTTAGGCATTATTTACCTCTCGTGAGTTGGAGGGTTGCCTGGAGGATCAACTGCCTCGGTTTTATAAGGTGTGCTCGAAAAGCCTCTAGAAATAATGGAAAAACACCTTTAGAGTCATGACGACCATGTGCCAGCTGGCATCAACTTCCAAGGAATTTAGAGAAAAAAACGACAGTTCAGAAAAAATGGCAGTGCCAAAAGCAATGATTGAAAAGAAGAAATAGTCGATACGAGGAATACCTCTGAGATAATAAACGAGAACTAAGCGTTGTAAAACGACTGCTAAAGCATCAACTAACGAGCTAAAATTAAATTTTTCAATAAATTATAGGAAATATTCCTAAACAAAAATATTATTTTTCCTAAACAAAATAATAAATCTGGATTTTGTGGGGATATAAGCACTGTGGGGATTTTGTAACACTGTAAATTACCGACAGAAAAAGCAACATGCTTTATATTTTCACGTGATTTCTTCATTCATAAAACTAAGTAAACCATTTTTAATTTATTTTTTGCTATTTTAATGAATAGACCAGAAACTATGTTGCCATTATTTTCATTACTTACTCTAAATAGTCCAAATCTGACAAACCTATAAAAATTATGAGAGATATGGGGAATTGTGGGGAATCGCCCAAGTTTTTGAGGGGAAAACGGGTCAGACCAGTTGGCGACTCTGTTTGGGAGAAAATTAAAGAAAAATAAGGGAAAACCACTGGGAAATATGTGAGGGATATGACCTAAATCCCTCGAGCACTATGAGAAGAAACGACAATGAGTCTAACAATTATTCTCGAATTATCAGGTAAATAATAAAGCAGCAGCAGTAACTCAAAGCAAATAACCCTAACAAGTCAAAACCATATCAGCCTGAGATTAGAAGTGAAATATTCAAACCGAAAGTAGTCTATGAATTTGACCGATCTAACGAAGATCAAAGGTGGGTTCTTAACTGAGTTCTTAAATACTGAACTGCTAGTAAACATAATTATTGTAATATGAATAAGCAAACTTAAACTAATAACACAATATCTTATTTTAGCTGTTTGATAAAACCTAAGCGAGCTAATAGATTATCCACTAAAATAAATACAGTAACAAAGTGCTGGAGGACATCATAACAAAAGAGATGATTAGAATAGCCACAGCAGTGCTATAAGCATTTTAAGATCCTTTACAGGCGTAGCCGACTATATCAAAATCGGCCTCTCCTATTGATCGATCCGCATGGCCCTTCGCTCGCTTCGCTCGCTACGGGGGCTCAAGAAAAGGAAACTAACCAGGTGCTAACCCAATCTAACCCAAGACATACCCAAAATCAAGAAAAAAAGCTGTTTAGAAACATAATCGTTAAAAAAAATAAAAAAAAAGCAACGCGTTTTCTAGGTGAGACCCAACGATCTAAACCTCTACACCACGAGGGCTCTTGCGAGAAATTGATTGCATCACGAAGACATATCGTAATACGAGATGAATTGACCAATAGGAGAGGCCCATTTTGATATAGTCGGCTACGCCTGATCTTTAAATGCGTGTTATAAGAGCTAATACTTATTATGTATTAATAATCGTATGCATAATAATTAATTAATATGAATAAATGCTGCAACTGGAAGTCCACTAAACATTAACAACAAATAATTAATTAACCGAAGGGGTTAATACTCCATAATTCTTACCACTTACTTGTTGCTAAACGCAGCAGATAAAATAAAATTTATAATCTTTTATAGTGGCAAAATCAGACTGTTACAGAATATATAGGTATATTTTGCAGATTAAGAACAAGAATAAAAATATATTATTATGTGTGAATTGTTTGTGAAGTTTTTATTTAATAACAACACATCAAATCTATTGCTATAGCAGTCACACACCAATCTTACACAATATCTAGACATGAACATCCATACGTGAACACAATGGAGCGGAAGAGGTTAAGGTAGACTAGAAATTCGGAGTTCGGGTTGAATTCAGAACAGTTCTTTGACGATTCAAAATCTATATCAAAACAGTACCTGGTCTGGTTCGAAAGCAGTTCGTGCTTTAAACTATTTTTAGAGCATGCTCGTGAGCGAATAGTTAAAAATACACACACAGCATCGACCTATTTAATTTATTTTGTGTATGCTTGCATGTTAGACGTAGACCTAACCTAGTCTTTCATAAACATAAACTATTCAAATTAACAAATCATGGATCCCAGATAAGTAATTTTTCAATCAAGGTCATCACCGATGAGAGGCATGAGTGAAGGTATTGTTGAGGCAGTTTCGAATGTTCTAACACCAGATGTTTTAGTTGTATTAAATCATACGAGAAACGCAACTCATCTACTTCTAAAGACTTTAAAATTTACTGCACAAATGTAGCCAAGTCAATGGGACAAATATGCAAAGTTAGGATAGGATCTAATCGTGTTATACCTATTCATCTATTTTAAAAATTAAAAATATTATGTGTTTGGGTTCTCTCAGGAAGCTTGTCAGAGAACTGATTCAAATACTGAAAATTTGTACAACTAGTTATGCGCAGCTCGTGATTCTAACCGAAAAATAGAACCCGAATAAAATTTTTAATATGATTGCTCAATAGAAATGCGACCGGAGACACCCATCATCTTTAATCCAATAAGATGTCGAATTTTAGATATAGCTGATATAATTTATAAGGTGGTAATCTTTTATCTTTTGAATTAAGTTAAGTGAAAATTGATCCGTATATGAAAAATCAACCTAACCTTTCTCAATTTAAACTATTAATGATAGGCAATAATTGAGATCCATGAAAATCCAACAGCGCATTATATTCACCTCACCCCACCCTTGTTAACGGTATTTTGAGTGATTGAAAATTCTGCCCCTCAATTGATTAGCAAAATAACGAATCGAAGGCCAAGCTCATGCACACTATTCATACCATTATTGCAAGAATTTTTTTAAATTTGGTTAAACGGGTTCGTGCTATACTCTTGAACATACCTTTCAATTTAAGGATAAACTTAATTTACAGCATGATTGATGTCTCCACGAATAGCAGTAATTTTCCTTATTGTAATTTTCTATGTCAACAATGTGTTCAAAACACGAGAATGTATTCATATAAATTGACGCTCTATGCATGGGATATAAATTACATGTTTTCTAGCATCAAAACAAAACAGAATAACACTTATGATTTGAAAATTATCATATGAAAATTAAAAACGAGGCTTGCATTTTGATATAAAAACAACAACAAAATGACGTGAGAACTTATGCAATTTGCGAGACATATCAAGTTGAACAATTTTCCATGAAATATCGAATTAGATTTTATAAGGTAGATCATAGTAAAATAAAAATAAGGTTCCAATAAACAAACTTAATATTTTAGTTCTTTCACATTCAGGAGGAACAAGATGGTTTCTAAGTAAGTTAAAGTACTCTAGGAAACCTCCAGTGAGGCCTGTAAAGTTCCTTTCTCGTCGGCATTATCTTTATAATGTCGATCATAAGTATTAGGCAAAAAATTAATGTCCTAAAAGCCTCGTTTTTGGGCACAAGGAGTAAAAGTATTATATTATGTAAATTGGTACTACATCATGATATATTTTCCTAAAATTTAACGTGTAATATGTCTTTGAGCAACTACAAATGTTTTCGCAATTTACTCTTTAGAATCCCATATATCTTAGGATGCAGCTGGATTATGCGAAACTAAGATCGATACTTAGTGTAGGAGTATAGGACTATAGGCTTATGATAATAATAGTTGTTCTCGATCTGACAATATAAGAGAAGTGAATTGTTCTATGGTTCACTAGGTCGAGAGCCCTGGAGCAATCCAAGCCAACTAGAAAGATAACCTGACATTATGTGACATCATTACCAATCTTAGACGAAACAGTTGAGGTATCATATATTCCATAAAATCCAAAGTATTATGTAACAATGGAGCAAAAAAGGTCTGTTATATTTTCAAGACATGTAAAACTCCTCCCATCTGGAGTTAATGGTTGATTATACATTTCAAAATTACAAATAGTAGCAGAAAATCTATGGTCAATATTAAGGGTGCAAACCAGTTTACATACAATGGATTTTATTATTTCTGGACGAAATCGATATGGCAGTGGCGTGTATCTAGGCAAGTTACCGTCAGCCTGCATGAATTTGGACGATTTTGGAGTATTTTTGTAAATAGCAGCTACAATTTTTATTTGAAAAATGTAAAAACATTAAATAAATTAGATACATTTGTCCTTTATCTCTTACTTATACATTCATAATTTAATACTTCTTTGATATAAATAGTGTCCGAATTCACCCCTATGTATGGGATGAATTAGGATACTCATTGTTTATAGCTTAAAATATAGTATTTGCATGTACTGCAGGGTATTCGAACACAAAAATTAAAAAACAAGTTTGGTGCATCTATAAATGAAAAAGATGAAGTTTCTGGGCATGGGTTAGTTAGAAAAACATACGATATTTGTACAAACAATAAACAACATGCATTTGCTTATAAGAGCTCTTTCACACGAGGATATTGTATGCGAGATACGCATATCCGAAATACAGAATCTCGATCGAAAAGTTGGACTGCTGCATCGAATTCACGTATTTCTTCAATCAGTACTAAAATAGTCGCAGTGCCGTGCATAGGTTCATCACTATAGCGCGTAGTATAAATACCTATGACGATTCAATTTATACTGAAAAATATCCTGCGTCTATGATAAATTCTCCGTTGCAAAAGTATCCATGTCTGAATACGTCCATATATCGTAATGGTAATTTTGTATGCGGCATACGCATTCAGCATCCGGCGGCTGAAGTTCCCGAGATGCAGAAATTCGGTATCGCGATGTATGTGTCGCTCGTGCCGTGTGAATAGGTCCATTTGAATGTATGTTTAACCTGTATCTCGGATACGCGTATCTCGCAGACAGTATCCTGGTGTGAAAGAGCTCTTAAAAGCAAATTAAAAAAAAACAACAGAAAAAAACACATTCTTCAATCAAAATGATATATATAAAAATCTTTATGAGTAGGAACATTGCATGCTTTCTCTAAACTAACAAGTGCTTATGTTGCATCCTTCACAGATCCGAGGATGAAGATTAATGTATATCTCTTAATTATCTTTAATTTGGGGGTGAGAATTAAAAAATACCATCTTGGAAGAACCGTGCTTTCTTAGAAATTGGACCACATATGTATAAGGATCAATTACTTCCTTGACACGGACAGAATTTTTATTATTTTACTCTTGGTCAGTTTAACTATGACAAAAGTGTTAGTCGCTATAACTGCGTTTTCTGGATTCTCAAATAGCCTGACTTTCTCATTATTTTCCTTTTGGCTATCTTATTCACCGTCAAGTTTACATTTTTCTCCTCAATGACTCTCAATTTCTTCATCTGTTGTTGTTTTGTCATTATTTGAGATTTAGCTCAGATGATGAAGTGGAATTCTTTCTATTGGGCCATTTTACAGCTTTCCCCGGAGCAACATTAAGTTTTTTGCCTCTTTTACGGCTGGGGTTCTTCAGTAAATCGTTTGTTTTTGAGTAAGTTGTCAAACGTTTGGGATCATTCACCAGCAACATCATCCTCAGCGCTTGGTAGTGGAATTTTCCTTAAGACGGCCTCTGGATCCAACAGAAAAATTCAACAAGCTCCAAATTCCGGCTTAATGGTCTGCTGCATTATTTGCCCCATCTCAGTTAAAGTTTTTTTTTAAATTCAGGGAAACTCTGATTTGCCATAAAGTCCTTATTATTTGGTTTTTATTCTGTTAATGCGGTTAACCATTTTTTTTCAAGGGAGCGAAAAATGCCACGTCTAGAAGTTGGAGAAGGCACATGGCATTGGGTCGGAAATAAAACGAATTTTATTATATATTTGGGATTCCTCGAAGACATGTAGTGGCACATGAGTTGAAAGATTGTCTCCTAAAATTATTTTAGGCACATGGAGATTTTCCAAATACGGCAAGACAATCTTATCGAACCATCAGTCTTCGAAAATCGGTCCGTCGAGCCGACCGCTTGTTGTACAGTTGTGAAAAGCGTCTTCTACACCTCCTTCTACCCACGTTGAATATACAGGGTATAAGGTGGCAGTAGTTGACCAGATGCAAAAATGGCCATGATGATAGAAATGCTGCTTTTACTCGAATCCATTATTCTTGACCCTCCACACAATATACTTTAACATGCCCCGGGTCATCGCTTATGTTACTTTCATCGTAATTGACGATGTTCGTATATGCACTCACTCTAATGCCTCCGTCAAATTCGGCAAATATTCCAAAATATTTTTCTTTTAACGGCTGCTCTGATACGTTTAATGTTTTGTGCAAGTCGCTCAGTCAGACGGTCGTTTCTTTCGAAAAAGCCATAAAACTGTTCTTCTCCTGGCATATTATCCCGGATTTTCGCTATCCTGATTCCCTTACGATCCAAGTAGTCCTTAACGACACGTCATATATCGGATCGTGTAAGTGGAAAGAAAACCTCATTCACCGAGTTTCTGGATTCCCTTCGACAAAAATCTTTCATCTTCTGCCGATAGGGTAGTCTGTCCACCTTGTTTTTTACTTTGAATACTTACTATTCATTTAGCTTGTGATACTCCACACACATAAACAACATCTATGGTTGGAATATACTTGCGCGAAAAGACACTGTCTCCCAATTCGCTCCTACTGGCCGAGTTCACCCCGGATTACGGTACTTAAATTAATAACAAGTGTTTGTTATGGATAAATGAATAACGCAAAACGGAATTTCCTTAATATCTACATTTTGTCCCTAAAAAAGGTGGTTTTGCAGCTATTCGTTACCTCACTATTTAGTGTTGAAAAGAAGTGAAAAGTGGTACTGTCGTCATAGGTATCCAAAGAAATAATTAGCAGTTCTATCGCATCATCTAGCATAACATCAAATTCTCACATACTTAATTGCATCTACCACATTAGTCCACTTTTGGAAAATCAATCAACGCCTTTTGAAAAATAATTTCAATGTCTTTGATTTTAAAAGTAATGTTATGCTTTGCTACAAAACCTTTAATTTGAGCCCAAATTAATTCTATTAAATTTAGTTCACGTTGGTAGGAGGGAAAGGGGAAGGCGAAGTACTATAATATTTCGTTTTAGAGTCATTTCATAGACCACATATTTTGTGCAAGGAGGCTTATTTAAATTAACGATTTCAACTTACCCCTTTTTCCTGCAGAAGAAGTTTTTTAAGGGAGTGGTAACTAGCGTTGTCCATAACGATAACTGACTGAAGAGAAATAATGTCCAGCATCTGCTTAGAATATTCCTCGGGAACGCAGAGTTGATGTCCTCGTGATAATCACCAGTTTTCTTTGACCAAAATGCTAGTAAACCGCCTTCCTCAAAGCTTATCAACGGCTTTCTTTAAGAGAATGCGCTTTAATTCCGATAGACCATCCTTCTGTGTTTGGTTCGTCATACTCGACAGAAGCATTGCTTCGAGAGCGCAACTTCTACAGATTGGAATATAAAAAAGCAATAAAAAGTGTGGGAAAAAACTGAAATCATTAAATTCTGATATTCCCGTACATGATAAATTTAAAAGGTATTTTGTCAATATTGCTCGGGAGTTAATTGATTGTTTTAACTCTGATATAGGTACATTTGGCGATTCGTCACGCGTCAGAAGGGGTCCTGGTTTCTCATCCCGGCCTGTTACATGTATTGAGGTTAGAGATATAATCATAAACTTAAACGAATAGCGGGTAGAATCATGTTTCACTTAAATGCTTCTCGTCTGAAACTAGTTCAAGAAATCGCAATATATGCATTAACTAACCTATTAACGAGTCAATTCATAGCAAAGAATATTCTACTAGAATATTCTTTGTCCATAGTGAACACTTTCCAAATAATTTGTTGAAGTTAACTCTAGTGCCAATATATAAGCACAAGAGAAATAGGAGTCATGTGGGAAGATATAGGCCTATTCCAGTGATTTCAAGGATATTTGAGAAATACATGGCTGCTCAGTATTTTGAAGTTTACCACCTTTTTACTAAAGCTCAACATGGATTTAGAAAACGGCATAGCACTATTTCTAGTAGAATAAGGTTTATTACATTGAGATTCGATGAATTTGCGTATCTAGAGTATATTAGCATCATTTTTTGTGATTCGAGCAAGGCGTTCGACTGCGTCTCTCATGCTCTGCTGATTAACAATTTGGTTCATATAGGCAAAGAGCCTACAACTTACGAAAGCTGCTGTCAGTAATAGTGTGTCAGTGTGTTCTGGGAAGTGGGGGGGGGGGGGGGAGTGCATTGTCAGGTAGATTGCAGTTACCAGTGGGTATTCTACAAGGATCAACTCTGGGACCCCTGCTGCTTTTAGTATATATAAATGACGTTCCGGAAAGCAGAGATGCTGCTAACCTCAATCTATTTACCGATGATACTGCCATTGGCCTCAGATTTAAAACATGTGCTGGGATTGCCCAAGGAGCGCGCGAGACACATTCGGTTGCTGCTGCCTGGTTTCATAGCCTTGTTTTAAATGAGGCAAAAACCGGTCGAATGATATTTTTTTGAGAAGCTATGAAGTAGACATGGAAGCAAATACCGAGGTGCGATTTACCTTAGTGTCAGTTTGGAGGTTTGCACCCAAAGTTAAAATGAAACTATCACATAGATAATGTTCCTGTTAGGGTTAGCAGAGATGCGTTTGTGCCTTAAAATCTTGCAGGTGTTATTTCCAGTATAGTGTTCTTCGGACTGCATACGTTACTCTTTGCCACTCACTGCTCTCCTATGATATTGTGGTTTGGAGAGGGACAGCACAACATTTAGAATTTTGGCTCTACAGCGGAGTGCTGTAAGAATTGTGGCTGGGTTATCTTACATAGAGGATTGTCGAGAAAAGTTCATCAATATTGGCATTTTAGCTTTTTTATGTTTGTTCATATTTGAAATTCTCAGTCAGAATTTTTGGGCATTAGGCACGCCAGTCAGTGGCCATCCAGTATTCCTGCTAAAGCAATTCAAAGAATCAGTAAATACATTTTTGCCCTCTAAAATATTTTGTTCAGTAAGTGAATTTGAAAGGTGTGACATTGTGTTTTGAGATTTATTTTTTATGATGTATGTATATCAAACGTTTCAGATATTTATTTTAATTAATTATTTTAACTAATGTGGTTTTAATTTGTACATAACTTACCTACACATTTTTTGGCTTGTGTACAATGTTATTACGATATTGGCACTAATAAGGAATCTGAATCTGAATCAAAGCTTGGCGTGAAGTTTTCATAGTTACTCACATTTCATCCCAGTGATAGATATTTACACTGTTAAATATTGTCTTCCGCAACAAATAAGTTCGTCTTTTTCCACCAGAATTAATTTTCTACTTTGCAGATTTCCGCAACGGAAACTGATTTTTGATGTGTAAACATCTTATGCGACGGTATCAAGGTAAATCTCCGCACATGGGACGGAAACGTGCAAGCGATTGGCGGATGGAAATGTGTAAGCGGTGTGACATTATAACCCGAGAATAACAACCGTAGACAAGCGACAAAAGCCGTCGGCATCTTTGAAGCTGGGGGGCCAAGTTCAAGTGACAGATGACCGGTTTAATACACTGAGAGAAATGTAATGAAGGGATAAGAAATACTATACACCGATAAAACATGTAATTAATTACATGTTTATTATTTACTTTATTAGAAATTTATGATGAATAGTAGTTATCTTTTAGGATTTAACGGTTTAACTGAGAGTTTACTGATTTGTCGCGTTCGAACCTTGTTGAAGTGAATATTTCCTTGGTTTCATAAGAGTGATTTTTCAAGGTCGCATCACAACATAGTTTATGTTTTCATCTCGCGTTACGAAATTTTCGTATCGTTGATTGGACGACTAACCCAAGCTAACCAAATCTGTTAAAATTGTTTATAGCGTATCGGAACCGGCTCAAATAAGTAAAATAAATTAAGACTTAGTGAAACTAACCCAAAGTTGATTCGACAACTAACCCAAATTAACCAAATCTATTAAAATTGATTATAACGTATCGGAACCGGTTCAAATGACTACAATAAGTTGAGATTAAGTGAAACTAACCGAAAGATGATTGGACGACTAACCCAAACTACCCAAATCTATTAAAATTGATTATAACGTATCGAAACCGGTTCAAATGATTAAAATAAGTTGAGACTAGGTGAAACTAACCGAATATTGAATCGACTACTAACCCAAACTAACAAAATCTATTAAAATTGATTATAACGTATCGGAACTGCTTCAAATGACTAAAATAAGTTGAGAATAAGTGAAACTAACCGAAAGTTGAATCGACGACTAACCCAAACTAACTACATCTATTAAAATTGATTATAACGTATCGAAACTGCCTCAAAAGACTAAAATCAGTTGAGAATAAGTGAAACTAACTGAAAGTTGAATCGACGACTAACCAAATCTATCAAAATTAATTATAACGTATCGGCACCGGTTCAAATGACTAAAATAAGTTGAGACTAAGTGAAACTAACCGAAAGTTGATTCGACGACTTACCCAACCTAACCAAATCTATTAAAATTGATTATGACGTATCGGAACCGGTTCAAATAACTAAAATAAGTTGAGGCTAAGTGAAACTACCCGAAAGTTGATTAGACGACTAATCCAAACTAACCAAATCTATTAAAATTGATTATAACGTATTGGAACTGCTTCAAATAACTAAAATAAGTTGAGAATAAGTGAAACTAACCGAAAGTAGAATCGACGACTAACCCAAACTGACCAAATGTATTAAAATTGATTATAACGTATCAAAACCGCTTCAAATGACTAAAATAAGTTGAAAATAAGTGAAACTAACCAAAAGTTGATTGGACGACTGACCCAAACTAACCAAACCTATTAAAATTGATTATAACGGATCGGAACCGGTCCAAATGTCAAAAATAAGTCGAGACTAAGTGAGACTAACCGAAAGTTGATTCGACGACTAACCAAAACTAACCCAATCTATTAGAATTGATTTTAACTATCGGAATCCGCTCAAATAAGTAAAATAAGTTAGGAATAAGTGAAACCAACCAAAAGTTGGTTTTACGACTAACCAAATCTATTAAAATTGATTATAACGTATCGGAACCGGCTTAAATAAGTAAAATAAGTTGAGACCCAATAAAGAAGTATCCGCTTCTATCACGTGTACTCTGCTACTCACGACTTTTTTTCTGAAGTGAAACTTCTTTAGCGACGGTAGTCAGAAAAAATGTAACGCTTATCAACGTGAAACGGAAATCAAAGTGAAACGCCCCTTTAATTAATCATGTTCCAGTATAGCTAGAGAACTGAAATTTTCACAACTTGTAGCCGGGATAAAATGAGGATTGAAAATTTGACTCCGTACCCTTCAGTTCTGCCAGGAGAGGGAATTGAGATTTTATCTTCTTTTATGCTTTTATTTCTCAACTTTTGCTCCCGGTTTTGACCTTTTTTTTTGTTTTTTTTTCTTCTTTTCGCCAAAAACCGCGTTTTTCTTTTTTTTTCTTATTAGTTTTTTTAAAATTTGTGTTATAATACTTTTATTAACTGTCCGAACAGTTTTCTCCTTTTTTTATTATTTTTTTTTACTTATTTAGTTTTGTAATACTTTTATTAACTCTCCGAGCAATCTTAAATTTTTTTTTATTTTTATTTTTTTCTTCTTTCCTTTTATAATACTTTTATTAATTTCCGGACATTTTTTTACGTTTTTTTTTTCAGCCTTTTCCCATTTTCAAATCCAAAAAGAATTTTTGTCCTTCCCGTTTTTGCCATCTCCGACCTCGTAGCTGAACTCCTTCGGTTCTTTTGCCAAAAACCGCGTTTCTCTAACTTTTTTTTTAATATTGTTATTTTTTCTTATTTCGTTTTATAATACTTGTATTAACTTTCCGAACAATTTTTTACGGTTTTTTTCATTTTTTTTTCCATTTTTTCGAAAGTTTTTGGGTATCCGGGGAGGTGGGGGTTAAATTCCCACCCCCACTGATGGGGTCTCACGGGGTCATCGCTTGTCAGATTTTCGGTTCGAGGCTCCATTGTAGAGATATCGGCAAAAACCTTTTTTCCCAAAATCCCCCTTAAATTAGAGCCCCGGTCCCCCCATGTGTTCTCCCCCCCTTCTCGTTCTTCCGAAATTAATTATTTTAGTTTTTTCTTCGAACGGGTTGGGGTACGGGGTCCAGTTTTCGCCCGGGATCCTCATTTTACCCCGGCTACATGTCATGAAAATTTCAACCCTCTAGCTATACTGGAACATGCTTAATTGAAGGGGCGTTTCACTATGAAAAGCGTTTCACTTTGAAAGCGTTTCCTTTTTTTCTGACTTTACCCTCGCTAAAGAAGTCACTTCAATAATAATTAACACACAAATAAACCAAAGGAAACTGGCGTTCACGCAAAAATTTTGTCGTCGACGACTGTACTAAACAAATCTCGGACTAAACTAAACTGACAAGCACGTGGAGATGACAGTTGGCCGGTTTACCTCCCACTCCAAATTTTTGGGCGGGATTTATGTTGTCGCTTCTCTGCAGTTGTTATTCTCGGTTATAACCATGCGCATTGATTTTACGAGGGCTGCTCAAATATTTGTGCATGTCGATATAGGATATGTTTACACATCAGTGTCTCTAGTACTAGCAGACTCGCTCATTTTTTAAGAACCCTCCACAATGTCCCTCTTGCGCACCTCATCCATTATTTTGCACAAGATGGGTATATCTTTCTCAAAATAAAATGAATATATAATTCGTCTTACATCGTTGTCCATTTATTTCTTCCTGTTTTTTTCTTGGGCCATTTTTTCTTCACGTCATAATCTGTATATAGTTGACTCTCCAATCCCAGTCATTTTTAAACTGTTTTTACAACACCGGTTCTTGGCTTTGGTGGTTAGGGGCATTGTAAGACGTTAAGAATAATAACTTTTTCATTTAAGCACTTTTACTAACTCTCTATAGCATCATAATAAGAGCCATTTTCACGAACAAACGGTTTCACTTCTTACCAGAGATAACTTAGCTCTGATATGGTTTCTAAGTCATTTGCCCTCTAATATAAAGGATATTATAGGCAGATGTGTGAGCAATAATGTTTATATGAAACGAGCAATAGGTACTACGCCTATGTAATAGCCAATACAGGCAGAGTACAAATTATACCATAGGGTTGTAACATTGGACCCTTCTCGTCTTCTGGGATGTTTTATTACTTTCGTTAATTTTGAAACACTAGCGATTTAAGATAGTTTAATAATAAAGCGATTCGCTCACAATGTGAAATTGCATCACGAATAACCATAGACGATACTGACAAAATAACCAACATTTAAACACAATTACCGAGGTTATCTACCCTTTATGATCAAAAGGAAAAGGCAGGGACTATAATTTAAAAAAATCATAGCTGTATTTTTTTTTTTCATTTTGAAGCAATGTCTATCCATATTCGATATCATCTTGTGTAAAGATTGTTTAAAGCATAATTGTCTATTTGACTAGTAGTAAAAACGTTCAAGCATTTACTGTCGTAATCTAAATAAGGTAATTCTCGTCCTAATAGTGTCATACGTGATTTACGTAAGTACCATTGAGGGCACCATAAACAAATTAAACCCCAATAATTGTAAAGTGGTAGGTACCAATAAAATCTAACTTTTAAAAGGATATTCATTAACATTATGATGCTCATTCGGTTAGCGGAAGTGGTTGACGTATATCCGCCTTTCTGCATTGGTTATTAACAGTTTACAGTTAAAAATATTAGTGTATACAATGGACGGTGTATAGTTTTCTTTTTAATACCTATAAAATATTTCACTGAACCTTAGTTTAGTGTATACCTATCTATTTTTGAAGGATAAGGATTGAGCATTAAGGTATGCCTAGAATTACTAACTCATCTAAACTCGAATATTGCTTCAATTAGAAATAGGGATAAAATTCATTTAAAAGAAAATATTCCACCGTTTAAACCAAATGGGGCAAAATTTTAATTAGGGACTGAATTCGTTTAAAATGAAAATTGCAACGCCTAAAGCAAACTGATCAAAATCTAATTTCAGTCCAAGGGCGGGAACAAGGGAGAAAATCATAATACCGATAAAATTCGTTTGAAATTAAGTTTTTTTTAGGAATCAAGTGTATTTAATATTTGATTCAGTGGGTCAAGACATGAAAGGTAAACTTAGTAGATCCACTGAAAATAATAGACCAGCTGACACTGCACGGAAAGTTGGGCAGCCAACATTTTGAGATAGTTTTTTTCATATTATAAATTAAATATTATCAAATATCTGTACATGTTTGTGAAGCTAAGTGAATTATGGGTAGCATTAATTTTAATTAATAACAATTATGGTTATCATCTTCATACTTACTTTTCATCATGTAACTTTTCCAATTTTAACACATTTCAGAAGAATATAGAACAGTAACTCAAAAAGCAAAATAATTTTAAATATTTTTAATCTGAATTCCATAACAACTTCAGTGTCATAATCTCGCCGAGTGAAGGTGATTATTTACGCAATAGTACTTATATGAAAGGTTGAAAAGTTATTTAAAGTGTCGAAAAGTTATTGAGATTTGACGATGACCAGACCCAAAAACTATGACTAGCGACCTCATATTCAAAGGTTTTCAGCCTTGATTAATTTTGTTTAAAAATATCAGCAATAATTTTAGTACCTGGTATTAAAGCCTATTTATTACATAAAAACGAAACCAACACAATTATACATGCATTGAAATAACCTTGACTTTTCTTAATTACATATTGAGCCAAAGTTTAAGTATCTCTAATTATTAAGAAGGAGCTCCTTGCATTTTTGGACTTGCAGTTTTAAAGTCGTCCTGATCATCATTATATCATCATCCTTAGTAGTAATGTGGTTTTTATATATCTCGATAAAAAAATCAATAGTAATCAGGTCGAAATTTCTAGGTTTCATCGGTTATTTTACATATACAATAGGGTTCGAGATTTAGGTACCAGGAACTTAAATAGAAATCCCATTTCCCCCGGTTAAAAATCCTAATTTACGTTTTAGCTTGTTTAGTGTTTAGTAATTGTAATCAGTATTTAATACTTCGGCCGAGACGGGTTCAGGCTTTCGACATGCTATCCCGAAAGAAAAAGTGCTCGGAATTTACAGCAACAACGATTCATATGGAGGCTTGTTTTTGAATTTGGTTCAGGGAACCTGAAGAGACCTGAAAAGTCGACAGCTTCCCGAACGCATATACAGTAACAACACCCGCACTAGCTTCTCGTCATAGGGCGACTGTAATATAAATGTACATTAAATGTAACTGCCTTTTGGGTTAGTTTTGGTTAGTTTTTGTTGGTTGCGCCCCTGGAGCGGGCCAAGCGAGGGCGCAACCAACAAAAGCTAGCCAAAACTAATCCAGCAGTTACATTTAAAGTACATTCATATTAGAGTAGCCCTATGGCGAGGAGCTAGCGCGGGTGCTGTTACTGTATATGCTTCCCGGACCTAACTGAAAATCAAGCTCCCATGTGAACTTTATGGTCCTGCGAAAAAGAACTTTGCTTTTGCACTTTTATTGATCATACCATTTATTTATTAAATAGTGCTATCGAGTACAAAATAGATTTTGTTTGTGGTTACTACCTGCGAGGGAAGAGCGAATACATTCAAAAAATTCTAACAGGGTATTTATTACCTGTATTCCCACCTCTTGAATTCGCCTTTGATAAAGTGAAGTTTAATCAAGGGAGTTTTAATATTTCAAGGGGTGGGTGTCTCTCAATTAAGCAAGCATGCGCAATAAGTGGAACACACGGGGAGATCATCTATCCTCTCATGGGTTTTGGTTTTACCTTTGTCGTATTAGTTAGGTTGCGATTTTAGTTTAAAATATTATTAATAGGTATGTGAATAATAAAGTTATTTATTTAACTAAAAAACGGAGACAAAATTCAAACCTACAAGTTTTTTCTCTGATTTAATACATTTTTTGTTTGCTTGTTTTTTTTTTCATTAAAGCCAAAACAACTTTTTCGACGCAGAAATTGTGATAATACCTGTTTATTTTTTATTTGCCTACTATTAGGTACTGTTTTCTTTTGAAAAAAAATATTCGAATACGGTATAAACTGTGATATCTGTACCACCATAAGCCCAGTGATACCGTTTCACGCTACCATAATATATGGTAATGTTAATAGTGTTATCGTCTCTTCAATCCAAACGAATTGTGGATGGGCGATAAACGAGCGCCCAGAGCACGATCTATCCGGAACATCAGATCAGTTATAGCACATTCTGTAATTTTTGGGTATAGTTGCATGTGTCGTGTCGTATGATTGCGCATAAGCACAACGCATTGCCCTCCGCTCTCTGCGGGAGTAAAACTAACCAAAGGTATGCTCAAAATCCCGAAAAAGAAAACGTTTAAAAATGCTAGGATTCACAATTCACGGATACGAGGCAACGGTACGACAACTGAACCAGACCAGAACAAGCATAATATATTTTATATGTATTACACCTAATATTCTAATATATACTGTTGGCCTTTATAGGCGTATTGAATGTTAAATACAGGAACTTCCCTTATACCACACCGCTATGCTGTTACGCCATCCGCTAAAAAGTACTAGCGACTCGCTGGTACATGGACATGGACCCTTGATCCCGAACTCCGCTAGTCGATGTTAGCCGTATTTGATTGAGACTGGAGATCAGTGTTGCCACAAGCACTTTTTTTTCGAGGTAGATTAACGTAAACGAGCGGGGTGGAATTGGGTCGGTGAGGGGTAGATTAAATAAAAGCTAATATATTCACTATTTTTCATTTAGGAGCCGCAAATTTTACTAGCGTCTAGTCGCTGACGATAACTGACTATCCATATGGTATTATCATAGCTTTGCATGGCCCTCCGCTCGCTTCGGTCGCTACAGGGACTCAATCAATATGTACTAACCAAAACTAACCCAAAATTAAGAACTATTGTTTTTTATTAATTTAGCTTTTTTTCTTAATTTTGGGTTAGGTTTGGTTGGCACTTCGTTAGTTCTTGTTGATTGAGCCCTCGTAGCGAGCAAAGCGAACGGAGGTCCATGCCAAAAAGCCATAATAATACAATATGGATAGTCAGTTACCGTCAGCGGCTAGACGTTAGTTCAAATTTTGCGTTAGGGTTAGCCTAAGCCTAAGCATAAATCTCAACATTCCCAAGGAACTCACTAATCACTAAACAGTTTGACTCTGGACAGAATATATTCACAGTTTTAGCACACTACAACAATTGACAAAAAAAGCGGTAACTTTTTAGCTGGTGTCAGGCCGATTTTGTCGTTTTACAGTTTTCCCTCAGAAACACACGTGGAAACACATAAATTGAGTGTTTTATGTCATTTTTAGTAACTTTTTTATAGGCGGAAACCTAATAGTATTCAACTGGCTCGCGGGACAGTGGAGTGAATAGGGGTACTGGGTGGGGGAAAAAAAGTACATAATGGAAAATATTCGGTTTGCAAAGGCAAATTTTGTCAAAAATATGTGCTATTTTCATAAATATTTCAGTGGTGTAACAAGGATAGGGAAAAGAGCTCCACTTTCCCGTTGCAGTTGATTATTTTTTTATGGTTCTACTAATATTTCAATTCGCGCATGGCCCTACGCTCGCTCCGGGGGCGCAACCACACAAAACTCACCCACCCTAACTCAAGGCATGCCCAAAATGGAAAAAAAGATTTTCGGCTGTGTATCGCCTATATTTCCAGTATTTTTGTGAAGTGGTGCTGAAAATGTGTGTGAAAACTCAAACTTTGGGGGCTTTTTTCGGCTCAAATGGGTCCTCCGATTTCAATGAGCTTTCGGTTAGTGTTGTTTCGTTGCAATTGCAACGGGACAGTGGAGTCCTTTTTCCCTAACCTTGTTATGCCACTGGATTATGTATAAAAATAACAAATTTTTAACAAAATTCGTCTTTGCAAACCGAATATTTTATTTTTTTTTCCTACAAATTTTTACCCCACCCAGCACCTCAATTAGCTCCACTGTCCTGCAAAACATATAATTACTATTAAGTTTCCGCCAAAATAAAAAACGCCAAAAAATTACGTAAAATACTCAATTTGTGTGTTTCTGAGGAAAAAAACGACAAAAACGGCTTGACACGTCAACTAAAAAATTATCAAAAAAGCAGAAAAAGTTCAATAGATTAACGATTTACGCTATTCCCAGGGGAATCACGAGGATCACGATCACGATAATAAAGAATCCTTGGGTGACCATTCAATGTTACCATTCTTTATACAGGAAAGACAATGGTGTTACCAAGTCAATATCGATCGATAATATCGTTAAATTAACGAACACGCGTTTTCTAGCGACATCTATTAGTAGAATGCCTTATTAGCTTATTATGACAGCTAAAAAATGCCGAAAACTATTATAAAGCTTCGTCTGGACTTCTTTAAAGACCATGTCTAGATTATTGATTCTTTCACTTTCTTAAAAATATTGAATAATATTTTTTTTGTATAATTAACTTTTTTTATAAGTGATATTTTGGGAGCGGGGTAGATATGTTCGGGGGGAGCAAGAGAGCGAAATTGTATTAAAAAGGGGTAGATCTGCCCCGAACGGGGTAGCAGTGGTAACACTGCTGGAGACCAGTTCAAAATCAACTGAAACTGAACTAATATTTCAGTTCAGTGAGCCAAGGTCAAATGAAATTATGAAAACAATTAAAAAAAAAGCCGATTGACAATTGACATTTAAATGCCATCTTTTACCTGAACTACTGAACCGATCTAAGTGATCCCGGTCCATTTTCGGTTCCCTTCCATGTGAGCTGGATCACTTTTTAGGTAGTGGTTGCACTTAAGAAAGTGACCGTGGTAGTGGCAAAGTGATATTTTTACAATCTAACACGAATCAGTTCAACAAAATTCAGTTAGATCGATCTGAATCGATCCAAAGTACTGAATCAAATACGACTGTTGTTTGCACATTTTTTCACTTCACGCGTTTGTATAAGACTTTTCAAAAAAAACTGGAATCTGAGAGGTTGGCTCAGGTGACATGGCTCGCGTCTAGAACCCTAGAACGCAAAAGTAGTGGGTTCGACGCCCGGCGCATGTAAGTTTTTTTATTGGATTCAAGGGCGTAGCCAGCGAGGGGCAGGGGGGCGCTAGTCCCTAGAATAGAATGTGTTTATTAATAACTAATAAAAAGAAGAGAAAAACTATTGTGCTTTTTTATTGGTCTGCTTCACCCCCCCCCCCCCAGTTCGGATCATGGGTACGCTCTTGATTGGATTAGTTAGTTTTGTGGCATGCCTTTGTTTAGTTTAGGTTAGTTTTTGTCGGATGCGCCCCGAAGCGAGCGGAAGGCAATGCATGAAGTAAAAATGTAAAAATACAAATGTAAACAGAGCATGTAGCGCCATAAAACGGCAGAAGTCGAGATCAAGGCTCCCTGTGCCGGCGAGATGATAGTCCAAAAATTTAACAAAACCAGCTTTTTCGCGTGTTGACAGCGCAACGCCAATACATTTTTCAAAGTGGTCTCTAGCCAATCAGAATTCAAGTTTGAGTACTCTGTCGCCCTAGTTACGCTCCACTTGTGTCGAGTGCGCATGCGCAGATTACAGGTGGCGTAGAATGTATCAGAATTGCCCATGTCTTTACCGTCCAATTGCTTTCAAGTGCTCTGGTAACCCAGTGGTCAGATGCTATGCATCTGTACGTCGTGGTCTCTTATGTTTTTTAGGTTATATTTGTAAAAAGTTTTTTCTTCATTTTCGGCATGCTTTGGGTTAGTTTTGGTTAGTGTTTGAGGTTGCGCCCCCGTAGCGAGCGGAGGGCCATGCGTGAAGTGAAATATTAGAACAACACTGGGCTGCTGCCAAATGCGCGTGCGGAAGCCCGAAAGCCAAAGTAGAATTAGTGCACTCTAGTCTAGACACAAGTTTACGCTCCGGGAGAACTCGCTCTGACATATGACAAGATTAACAAGGCAACAAACAAAATCTGAAAATCCATAATCCAAGCACTAGGAATATGTCCGTATATATATATAGTATTTTCAACAATTTCTTGGATTGGTGATTGGTGTCTCCCATATATCAATTTCTGACAAAGGGTAAATTTTTAACAAACGGTTTGTCTAAAAGCTGATAATTTATAGGTTACCATAACTGCCAACGAAATCTACATTGCTGGAGCGATAAACTGTTTCAATTTAGAGGGAAAATTTAAAAAAATGTGACATGACATTGGTTGTTTAAAATAATGATAAACCAATATTAGCAGAACATGAACGAAAAACATGATCAAAACTTTTTTGTTTATGTCTTTCGTCATCATAAGATGTTTTGTTATCGTGGTGATACTGTTTTAAAAACATAAAAACTATAAGAACGCAAATAATAATCTATTTTTTAAACCAAACAGATGTTTCGTTGTTTGTGGTTCCGTGTCACCTGTGTCAGTGTCACACGATTAACCGGATTAACCAAATTTTCAAGCGATTATGTCGAAACCGCCTGGTGAGTAAAAGTCGATATACGGAACACATTCTAAAGCCGTTTTTTTGTGTTAATACGGTTTCAACTGGTTTGAAAACATTTTATATTATTGTCAAATAATGACGTTTCGGTTGTTTTGTGTTGAACCGTATTCAAAAACAACCTGGACATGCGTTTGAACCATATGGTACTAATGAATGAGCTTTTATCATCTAGTGTTAACTATATCTTTTGATTTTAGCATAGGTTTTTAATATTGTTTGATTGTAGTCTTACTGCATAGTATTTTAGCGTGTTATTTTGTTATTTTTTATTGCAAGTCTTATTACTTAACGTTTAGTGTTATGGTATTGTTTAGTATACAGTATGTGTCGGTTATTGCAGTATTATATTTTGGTGTTATTATTTTATCAGAATATGAGACTTTGATCATTTTTCTGACATGTGTAAATAACATTGTGTATGTTGGCACGTAATATATTGATTTGATTTGATTTAACTATCTTTGTCTTGTATGCTTTTCATCCGTTAGCCGTTGTCATATACACATACATATTTGATCGTAGTCGTCCTAAAAGGGATAAAAACATGCAGGGCTTAGATCTTGTGTACATATAAATAATACAGAAATAAAGATAAATGATTATTTTCGTCCAAGTAGGAGTGGAAGTAAGCTTGTTACTTTAGTCATCTTTTCTTTATAATATTATATTATCATATAACAAGCATTTAAAAATCAAACCGATATTTAAAGAAATATGATATCACAAACAGCAAATCGTAAATAAAAATTAAAATAAAAAAAAAACGTGTGCTCTCTGTACGCATATCAGAAGTGAAATTTCTTAAACTTAAACGCCCTAGCCTTGGATTTGGTTAAAAAGTATTTTTAAATATACCACAATTAACAAAAAGGAAAGGCCTAAATGAAAAAAACTATTATTCATGAAAGTTTCGCTTATGTCTTGACAAAGTAATAGAGCAAACCCCATATTTTTATCTTGTAAACTAACAAAGATATCACAATAATTAAACGCCCTAGCCAGCCTAGCCTTATACATATCTTAACGGATTTGGTTAAAAAGTAGTTTTTTAAATATATCACTCAATTAACAAAAAAGGAAGGCCTAAATGAAAAAAAAACTATTCTTCATAAAAGTTTCGCTTGTCCTGACAAGGTAATAGAGCAAATCCCATATTTTTATTGTAAACTAACAAAGTTATCACAGTAACACAGTTTATACCGTCACCGAATCGGTATAAACTGTGACAATAACAATATTCTCATATATTTCGTTTCGCCTGGTCGTGTCGCTCGTCGTGTATCGGCATTGCTCGTCGTGTATGGCCCGGCGTATGATGCGATCGAGATGGGAGCAAAGTATCGAATGTGCAAAGTTTCGAAAACGTTATTTCACTTTTCGTAGGGACTTCCGCTCGCTTCGCTCGCTACGGGGGCTCAAGAAACGGAAACTAACCAGATGCTAACCCAAGACATACCCAAAATCAAGAAAAAAAATCATTTTGTCGAAAGCTTCGGGTCCGCTCGGGATTTTTGATACTTTGTGGCTTTCCCATGCGATCGCCCGCCATGTGTCGGGGATCGCGACTTTCAAATTTTACGCCCGGCGCGCGTTAAGAAGTTTCACTTCAACAAGCAATGATATGACACTGACACGTGACGCTCAGGTTTAAAACAAGTCATTTTCTTCAGAGCCCAGATGATGACGTTCCGTTTTAAACGCGGTACAAATACATTGTAGAATACGGTTAACAACAAAAAACGGCTTAAATGTGACGTAAACGCCAGCAGACATGTCGTTTTCCGCTATGACGTCAGTGGCTATATCGCTAGCAGAACAGCTTAGACTTTCGTAACGAAAATATACGATTCTTTTGTATCAGAGATCAGAGTACTAGGTAGTCATAGGCCTGATATGTCCATAACTTCATAACTTTACCAAGGAGGTAAGTGCCATAGAAACAATTATCTCAGTAATCATAGGTAGTTATTATGCCCTTGGTAAAGATACCAAAATACTGAGACGTATATATCGGCCCTTAGGTTGGTGACAACTAAAAATGACGAACTTTTGTACGGTTTTTTGTAGTCGGTTGGAACGTTGGAACGGAACAAACCTATTATTAATTGTTTCAAAATTCTAAAATCAGTCATTTAGACACGTCTCCACTCCACTCTAGCCATTTATTTATTCAAGTAAATGAGATGAGATAAAAACATTTTTAAGTCGATTTTATCATTGTTGTAACTTGTTAACATTCAAGGTCTGCTTTAATTAATATTTTCACCTTTCAATGAATTAGTTAAGATTGTCAAATTGTTTAAGTGAGCCACCCATAAAATATATCTAAACACTCATTAATTTAACAGCAATTTATAATACTGGCACCGGCTTGCTTTTATTTTACTATTACACCTACGGCATCTGAGAATTACTATTATTGTTTAAATAATTTGCCGGTGACATAATAAGTTTATATTTATAGTAATGACGTTTAAATCGATTGCAGGCTTGCATGAGGCTAATCGAGAGTGTTTTGTGCCCTCTCTAGGACGAACAATCGACACGTAATAGAAAAAGATAGACAGACACTCTTCAATCGTCATGATATATAGACAGGGTCGCGTTCAAGATTACTTTGGTCGCGGTTGACCTAAAACCTAAAACTGACTGGGAGTGGGATCACTGCGATCTGCGATTGCGATTAGTTCGAGGTTCGCGTCTCGAGTTCGGTTGCAAGAATCGCTGCACGGCTTGTAGAAAGTACTGCTGAAAATAGTTTGACGTTAAAAATGACATAACCTTAAATTCTTGTTCTTGTTGTTTATACGAGCGTGAGCGTGATTCATTAATGGATTCGTAAAGTGAAATAGTTTTCGGAACTTAGTGCATATTTATGGATATTCACAATATAATTTAGACATTTGCAGGTACCGTTCTATATCTTATTGCTTGATCACCGAAATTTCCATTTTGTTCGGTTCCTTTCGTTGGTTTTCAGGTCATAAGCCGTTGGCCGAGGAGAAACTTTTTATATGAAAGAGGCTTTTGATGCAAGTACTTATTTCGTACTTTCTACATAAGTATTTTTTATTTCATATGATGTTGAATTCCATTTAATATCTTCTAACGAGATTTTAAATAATAATAATTTCGTTTGAAGGTGTACTAGGCAAATTCTGAAATTACTGTTGTACTTGCTGCTCTTCCTTATTCAAATCATTGTAACTTTAACTTAAAATCCGTATCCTTCGTTTGTTGTGCTATGTTTCTATATTAGTATGGAATTGATTGCACACTAATATATTTTACAGCACCAGTTTTCTTGTAAGTTTTGACGCTGTTTATTTTTCAATAATATAAGGGTAGGGATTGATCAGCCAGGTGCCAGCATTGCACATTGCCCTCATAGCTTAAGCTCTAGTTACCATATTTTGTATCATCCGCTTTCAATGCTTTATCTTAAAAACATTCCTTAACATAAATTCAGACAGATTTACCTACCAATAAACAACAATCTCTCTTTTGATGGTAAATATTTACTTTTTTTCAGTACAGTAAAATGCCACAAAATACAATTGATAATAATGTCACAGAAAAACTACAAAGTACTACAAATTAAAACTTATGATCTAAAAATTATTGAACTTTATAATGTTTAATTTTTATAAGCATATTCTTTACTGGCTTTTTAAAATTAATAAAGGTTTAGTTCAACTTAACTTAGTCACTTAGTTTCATGTAAGTGGGTTGTAAACCTGTTTTGAAATACAGGCTTACTTTACTTTAAATTTAATTATCCTGGCAAAGAATCAGTTTGGATTTAGGAGTCGTAGCACCTCCCATGGTATCTTGAGTCTGGTTGAACAGATTCATGTGACCTTTGAGAACAGGAAGTACATTGGCATCCTGACCTTCCCAGCAGCATACATGTTGGAAACTGTTGTTTATGTGAGAAAAAATGAGGGCCAATTCATGGCACACAGGCATGTGCATGATCACTTGACTCGTGCCAGGGATAACTTGATGACTGCCTACTGCAGACTGAAAAGGTGCCAAGGCAGACAAAAGTTTTATAGCCATTAGACTATATAATAAGTTGCCTCTAGGTGTGTCTCTCTCAAATCTTTCCTAACAAAAAATATTTTTTATAGTATTAATGAGTTTTTAAGCTTTAATGTTAATAACGATGATTTTAATATGTAATTTTAGTTTGTGGTCTTGTGGTGTAATTTTATAATGTTTATATAGTCATTTTATAATGTTTATATAGTGTTAACAAGGTCTTCGAGGTGAATTTGTTGTCAGATGTAATTTAATTTTTTTATTATTATTATTATTGATATTGTGACATGTAAAAGTACTTTGTATGCTATTACCAATAAAGTATCTATCTATCTACATATCTGGGACCTAAGTAAGGCCTTTGACTGTGTCTCACACCAGCTGCTCCATGATATATCTAAAACATACAATTTTAATAAAAACAGCACATCTTTCTAACAGATCTCAAGTAGTACGGGTATGTGGGGATGGAATTGGCAAAGAGAGTGCTATCAGTGGGTTTGTCACACTTCTATTTTTAATATACATCAATGAATGATGACTTGCCAAATGTTGATCCTGTGAACAGGTACATGCTCTTCGCGGATGACACTACAATATCCTGCGTTGGAAGTGAGATCGATGAGGCAATGTTAGCTTCAGGTGAGGTGCTCAGAAGACACAGAGTATAGTTTTCTCAACTAGACTGCTTTTTCCTGGAGGTGTGTAAGCTTCTGTCTAAGAGTGTGAAATTCCGGAGGGTGCACATGGCTTCCAGACTTCTGGAACTTACAGATTTGGTAGTGAGCAGACTTTGCACAAATATATTCTTATTATGCAGAATCTTTGATATTGTCTTAAAACCAACCTTGAGACAAGCCTACTTTCCTCTGTGTCACTCACATATCAGTTATGCAGTCTTGGTTTCGGGTCACAGTACTGGGGCTGGGCATGTGCTCAGGTTGTAGTGGAGGGCTATAAAAATAGGTGCTGGGCTATCTTATCAGGATGGATGCCGGCAGGCTGTTGTGTGTCTGGGTGTCATGACATTGCCTTCCCTGTTTGTTTTGGAATTCTTGCCCTTTGTGAAGGATCGCCTCCATTGGCATCCTAACAATCTAGTGCCTATTTACTGGAGATCGTAGATATACTGAGATGGCCCGAAATGTCTCTGCATGAAATTATAGATAGATAGATAGATATATTGATGTCACTGTACATATCTGCATTTGCACATGTCAACATTTTAATGTTAATATCGAGGTTAATATAATATATAAGAATACTTAAGCTGATGTCTGATTTTTCAACGGCCACCAAAAGGTGCCCAGGCTTTACATTTGGACCTGTCACTTGAAATGACTCTAGGCTGCTAGAGTTTTTGCTCTGCAGTGTAGAGCTGTGAGAGTTGTGGCTAGATTGGCTTACAGGGAGGACTGTCAGAGTGCATTCGTAAATCTCACAATTCTGACCTTTCCATGGTGTTTTTATATTGGAAATTCTTATTTATGCAAAAACAAACATCCATCAATATAACAGCGACTTTCATAGACTTACAAATTCCTCCCAGAGTGGTTAGGGATCTTCCGCTGCAGCAGTTCAAGGGGAAGGTGAAGGACTTTTTACTTTCGGGGGCATTTTATTCTTTAGATGCCTTTGAGAAGTGTGACCTAATATTGCAATACTCAATAATGTATTAATGTCAATCACAAAAAAAGTGTCACACAAGTCAGAAAAATTTTTTTAACAATAATTAAATTTACTTAAATTAGATACCTAATTACTCAAAATAATAAAATAATAAAACAAGTGATTAATACAATACTCATTATAGATTAAAATTATAGATTAAAATTAAAATGTTAACAGTTCACAACACACTAAAATCAGAGTTAAAATAATCATTTGTTGAATAGAAACCCTCACTTATTAAGAACCTTTTTAGTCTTGCTTTAAAAGGCTGAATTGGTAAACTTCTAATGTTTAATGGTAGAGCATTAAACATTTTTAATGCCCAGTACTCCGGACCATCCTGACACCTTCCCAAGCGCCAGAATTCCGGTACCAAGTTTCCACTATCTCGAGTGTTATGGTAATGAACGTACGCGTGAGTCCTGAATTCTTCAACATTCCTCCTGACATGCAGAAGGCATTCCAGTATGTACAAAGACGGTACAATTAACAGATTCATACTCACAAACACACGCCGACAGTCATCCCGATAACCCAAGCCACTCACAACTCTCACAGCTCTCCTCTGCAATCCAAATATTCTATGCGCATTCGCTGAATGCCCCCAAACCAAGATCGCGTATACAATGTGTGATTGAAATATAGCAAAATATGCTGTTCTTAAAACACTGATCGCGACACATTGAGATATATGCCTTAATACGAATATAGACCTATTAAGTCTATTTGACAGGGCACTTATGTGATTTCCCCATTGCAGCTTCGGGTCCAACACAACCCCCAAAAAAATTCGCCTCACTAGGATTGGGTACATTCAGTTCGCGCATTGTAAAGATGACTCTGTTAGTCTTTTCCATATTTAACAATAATCGATTTGAGCAAAACCAGCCCTCGGCTCTTTCCCGCGCCACCATGGAACCCCTCAATGACTCCTCCAAAGTATCGGCAGGGAAGGCCACCGTTGTGTCATCAGCATATAGTGTGTATTTTTCATTACTATCGTTAGTTGGCAAGTCATTAACATAAATTAAAAAGAGTATATGCCCCAGGATTGAGCCTTGGGGGACTCCAGTGTCAATTCTGCTCCTTGCTGATGTCACCTCACCAACCCTCACCACTTGATACCTGGATTCCAGATATGATTTGATGAGTTGGATGCTGCTAGTAGAAAATTTGTCATGCTGGAGTTTACTAAGAAGTGTGTGCTTGAAATAGCACACATAAATATGTGAAAATTTTTATTGTTTTGTTGATGTTTTTAATTACTTTAGAGTATTAATGTTTTTATATATTTTAATCCTATTTTTAGTTTAGTACTATATTTTAACTATGCTCATGTAAGTACATGTATGATCTTTTTGACATTTGTATGACCGTTTTTAGTTTGTATATGTGTATGACTTGTGTACATTGTAATTACAATACTAACACCAATAAAAAATCTAAATCTGAATTTAATTTTAATTAAATAGCTAGGGTATATTAAGGTACAAGACTAAACACTACATATTAAAATTAAAAAGTTAAAAAAGTAAATCGCAATTAAGATACTCCTCAAAAGAAAGTAAATATTCTCCACTACTGTATAAGCTTGAGAAATATGGGTTCAGGGGTAGAGCATTGGACTGGTTCAGGGCTTACTTGTCTGGTAGAACGCAAAAGGTAATGTTTAGCGGTAAAGTGTCCAACGAAAGGAATGTACCTCATGGAGTACCTCAAGGGTCTGTATTGGGCCCAATATTATTCTTATTATATATAAATGACATCACGAGATTAAAGATAGAGGGAAAATTCACACTGTTTGCGGATGACGCCACCGTCTTATGGAGCCATAAAAGCGCTGTGATCCTAGAAAGTACAGTAAACAGAGATGTCGGTTTAGTAAAAAGATGGTGTGACGCTAACTTCTTAACTTTAAATATAAATAAAACATGTGTTGTCAATTTTAAAGGTGATATTAATGTAACTCTAAAGGATGGTTTGCTTACTAATCTTGAAGAAAATACATTTTTGGGCATTTATTTGGACAACAAGCTGAGATTTGTAACTCATATAGAGCAGTTAAAAACAAAATTGGCATCTGGTTGCTATGGTATCAGAGTCTTGAGTCGGCAATTAAATAGAGAGACTGTTAGGGTTGCATATTTTGGTCTCATTGAATCGCACTTGAGGTATGGTTTGTGTTTTTGGGGAAGTTGCGCCGGGGAACTCTTCAACGCGGTCTTTGTGTTGCAAAAGCGGGCTGTCAGATACATGTGTGGGGTTGGCACTCGGGACACTTGCAGACCCTTGTTTATAGAACTGCGAGTGTTAACCTTGACGGGTTTACTCGTGCTCGAGACAGCAACCATGGTGCACAAAAAATTTCGAGATGACATACACTCCCCTAACCCAAACACCACAAGATCAACGCACAGAGTGCCAGTTCCAATACCAACAAGTGCACTAACAAGAAAGTCTATTATATATAACGCTAAGGCCATTTTTAACCATTTGCCACTACAGCTTCATACAATCAAGTCAGCTGAGGTCTTTAAAAAGCAATTGAAGACCCTATTAATGGACAACCCTTACTATTGTTTGGATGAGTTTTTCAATACAAATTTTAATTTAGTAATGCGGTAATGACGTTTGTTTTGTCTTACTTTCTGCGCAATTGTTTCTCACTTGAGTGTTGCCTGTGTGTCTATTTTACTACCTATGACTTCAATAATTTTATCCAAATGTAACTGTATAGTGTTGTGCTTGATTTTTGCGGTATTACTTTTAATTGCCTTATTCTTTTCCTTTGTTTTTTTTTTCCTTTTTATATTGCATACGTGAGCATGTAACACCTGGTAGTAGTTAGATTTGTCAATGTGACGTGTTATCTAATTTGCCTATCTATTTTATTGCTTTGTACACAAGTAATCTTAGTTAATAAAGCATTTTTTGATTTGATTTGATTTGATATACACACATGGAAATGTCAGTATACCAAGCCTCTCGAACAGAGATCTAGAATCATCCATGTAGCCCACACCAGAGATTATCCTAATCGCCCCACTCTGCAAACCCCAAGCAAATACACCATGGCAGAGTGGAATGTACCAAAGAACCCCCTGCGAAAGAGAGTCAGCGAGAGCATGTAGCTCAAACAAACTACTCCCAAGTTTTTTTGCAACAGAATCAATGTGAGTCTCCCAAAGAAGTTTGGGATCAAGCTGAACCCCCAAGAATTTAACGTGACGAGTGGTTCTGTTAGTATTGCCAGTATCTCTCATAGACAAAACAATTGTGTGTGTTTTATCTTTATTCAGGAGCAAATTGTTCGCAGCAAATCAGGTCTCAACTCTCTCCTACACCCCTCGTCAACCCCTACACCGCCTCTCCAAATGATGGTACAGTGAAATTCTATAATATGTGCCTGTTCTCATAAAAAAAACAATCTCGAACAAATTTTAAGAAAAGGATAAAAGGCTTCCTCATTAGTTAGACATGTTTTAGTGTTAATGAGGTTTTAAATTATGATTCTGATGCCTTTTTTAAATGTTTTCGTTTATTTTCTGTCATTATAAATGGTTCTAATATCTTTTGAAAGTCTAGGAAATTTACAGTATTTTAATATTAAGGTTAGCTGTAAAGAGTTAATAAGGTTGAATTATGTTTTAATACTACCATATTGACTTTTGTAAATGCATTCTGTGCCATAACACCAATAAACGATTTGATTTGAAAAAACTTTATACAAGAATAGGTCAGACCCTTTCCAGTAATCATTAATCAGTACATATCTAGTTGGTATGTTATGTTGCCAAACAACAGACACTCTTATATGTATAGAGCAGCAAGTGTCAAGGAGCCTAAGTTCTTAAAAGATTCCCTGCATGAATGTCTTGATTGTGGGTTGGGCAATCATCTTATTACTCTTTTTGCGCTACGAAAGCTCTCAACTTCAAAATACAAAATATTTATTTGTGTCAGCGTACAAACAGTATTTACACACGCCAGTAAAGTCAATAATATAAATCGTGCAATTTGGGTTACAATAATAAAATACTTACAAAAATACTACTAAAAATAAATTAAAATGTCACTACAAATATTAGCAAAGGAAAAAGACGAAGATTTAAAATCCATAATTTATAAATTTGTAACATTTATAACACAATTCTTTTCAGAGAGTATTTAAATCTACTTATTGTGAAGTTTTTACATTGAGGGTAAGGACATCAAAAAAAATTATTGACAGGTATCCCAGGCCATTCTGACACCTGCTCCGTCTGCAAGATGCAGGCACCAAGTTATCTATGTCGAGTGTCGCAGCTGTGAACACCACTAGGCACCCTGTACTCATCCTGATGGTGTCTAACATACAATAGGTTCTCAAAAATATACTGAGATGGAAGAGTTATAATTCCAAGCTCTGCAAACGATCTTCTGCTATCCTCTCTAAAATCCAGTCCAGCCACGTTCCTTACAGGCTTTCTCTGAAGCCCAGACACTACCAACCTGAGCTGCATGGCCCCAAACCAGAATTCCATAACAAATTATTGACTGGACACAAGCAAAGCACACTAACTATAAAACATTAGGGGAATAACTCCTATAGCTACTTTAGAGCATAGTCGATCGATATATGCATGCCATGCAGATGAGGGTCTATTTTCATTCCCAAAAAGCTAACTGGATGATCATTGAAGATGTTAACATTAATTCTGCGAGTTCAAATAAATAATTGTTGATTCTTAGATTCATTCAAACAAAGTTGGTTAGCAGTAAACCGGTCAGCAATCTTTGACCATGTCTCACCAAGGGACCAAGGTCCTCTTGCAGTTCATCAATTTCCTTTGCTCTTTTAATAACGGTGGTGTCATCCGCAAAAAAAATGAAATCAGCATTGGAGTCACTACTTACCAGGTCAATATATACCATATGGTTACCATGGAACACCATATTCGACTTTACAAAAAAATAAAAGACTATTGACCGAGAAGGCCTAACAATTCAGTTAAGAGTTTATGATGGATGATTATAAGATCCTTTACACAAATAGTGCACTATATAAAAATCGGCCTTCCCTATTGGTCGATCCGCATGGCCCTCCGCTCGCTACGGGGGCTCAAAAAAAGGAAACTAACCAGGTGCTAACCCAAACTAACCCAAGACATACCCAAAATCAAGAAAAAAACTGTTTAGAAACATAATCTTAAAAAAATAAATAAAAAAAGCAACGGGGTTCGAACCCAGGCCGTCCAGGTGAGACCCACCTGTATAAACCTATACACCACGAGAGCTCTTGACACAAATCGATTGCATCACGTAGACATATCGTAATACGAGATGGATCGACCAATAGGAGAGGTCGATTTTTACATAGTGCACTATTTGTGTAAAGGATCTTAAAATGCGGATGATTTATCATATTCTATGTATGTTTTATTTTGTATCTGTATAATATGTGTTCTGCTTTCTGTTCTTTTGTATTTCACTAATTTTATCCAACTTGGATTTCTATACAGTTACAGAAATTACTGTAAGGTAGTTTTTGCTTGGTTGTGAATTCTTACCTCCCAGTGTCTTCATTTTGGAAAATCTAATACTTGTCAAGACCTATTTGCAAAACTTCGGTACAAATAGGACCCTTCATCGTTACGACACCCGGAATAGAGATCTGTTGCTGACACCTCATTATAGGTTAAATAAACATCAAAATCTACCAATCAAAATATATAAGGTCAGAGTCAAAACATCTTTAATCGTTTAGGCTTTTTACTCTTGTGAGGAATATGTTAGTTTTAATATATGTTTACACTGATGTTACATATTTTGTATACACACGCTTACTGATTCTAAACTACAAATACCTACTAATTTATCAAATTAAATTTTTAAAATATAGATTGCGTGGCTCTCAGTGCTTCAATATGTAAAGGCCTTTGACAGGTTTTTGCAAAGAAAAATGGATTGAAATAAATTAGATGCTTTCCAGAAATATGCCATATTTCAAGTGCACCTCTATCATGAAAAAATATGCATCTATGGATACCAAACCATCTCGTTCATAATTTGAGACATATTTAGCTACGTGGCAGTTCTTAAGTTTACTACTTTTTTATGTTTATAAAAACCAGATGTCACCAAGAATCACTAGATCTTTGGAAACCACTAAGGAACTGCATTGACCGTTGTTAATAACAAACATATAAAGAATAAAACGTATAATAAATAGTTCCTAAGGTTTCCAGTATCGAGATATAGTCCAGAGTGCAACAAATGTATTGAATTTTTATTATTTCTATTCTTTCTTCTCATATACAACATGATTAAATTTACTTGGTAATAATTTATTTATCTTTAAGTAGTGTGTAATATTCATAGTGTGTAAAATGTATGTATTTATTTTAAGTATATGTGAAAACCTTAAATTAACAGTATAATTTTTTATATCTTAAAACATATGTCATGTTTCATCAAGGTAGACTCTAAGCGATCCTCTAACATTACCCTTTTAATAAATCTCATTGAATATGAATACGCACCCCTTCAATTAGATATATAAAGAAAGCATATTATTTAGTATCATAATAAATGTCATTGATTATCCAAATGGCTTATTATCCTTTTACGTAAAGGTTTTACAAGAACTGCTGTTCAGTTAATTCATTGTTCATTAAATTGAGCAATTTATAGCCACGAGAAATGGGGCGATGTTTTAAAAATAAATGCCAGAATACAAAAATACAGATCTATCTAATAAAATACTAACTCGTCAGTTCAAGATGCGCTCAATAAAAATCAAGCTAGGTAACAGTATATATAAATAAATATTTGGTGGAAAATGTATAAATAATATTTCGGGTTGCCATTTTACACCTGATATCATCAATTTATTTATCACTAAATAAAAAAGCAGTACCTGTAAAACCAGCTTAAAGATTCCGTTTTCAATCAAAATTGTTTTTAGCATGACGATTTGATATTTAAAAACTCATCTCGTATTTCAAATAATGTAAGCCTATATTGCGTTTTTAATAAATTTAGAAATTTATCTCAGAAAATCCAGCAATAGTTTCTTAAACCGTGTCAGTCTCAGTCAGTCCTACTTTACAATATTGCTACATTTCTGACAAAAGAGATTACAAATTTAGAAATTTATTTTACAATTTGGCAAGACAAATTTTGATAAGTCTATGGGTGTGAAGTCTTGCAACTTACAATCATCACTACCTATTCGTAATGCTAAAAATAAGTGAACTGTTCATACAAATAGCGGGAAATGTATTTTAAGTATTTATAGATAGGTACTAGCAAGATTTGCAATTCTTCTACTTATCTTTAACTATCTTTATATATCCTAGATCATATTTAACAATATATTCTATAAGGTTCTGTACCATAAACCAATATTTATCAGTTTTTGTAAAACGTTAAGTTATCATTATTAAATTTAATTGTTTGTTTGTTTAAGTATATATACTAAAGCTTTTAATGACAATTTCAAGATTTATATATAGCCCCATGACGTTAAATGATGTCATTAACAGGGGTCGATTACGTTGCTCAGACACTTAAGTATTTTATAAAGACGTCAGTACAAGTTTAGATAAACCTATCTATTACTGAATTTATAATTACTCTGACATGATTGGGGTACGGATATTTTTGTTCAAGTCAGAAGTCAGTGATTTTTTTGTGTGTTCTTTAAGTTAATGTTAATAACATATCTAGGGTAAGCCTATATACTACACTTGAACTTAGTTGTATTTCTAAGTAACCTCTTATATTACGCAAATTCAAGAGTAATCGGGAATTTACTGAAGGATTTTGGCATTATTTTGCTAGACTTGGCTTCTCAGAAAACGGTTTGTTATTTCAGACAGACATCTGAAACTATGTAAATGCAAATGCAGGGGAGCTTGTCTCATTGCTTTATTTTAAAGAACCAGGATATCTCATTACTAATAACAAACTATGCAATATAAATTTTATACTAGCACTAGCACTTGGAAAAATATTTACACCTATAGAGAGGCACTCTTTTATTTTTTATATAGTTTATGTGAGCATTCCAATTTAATTATGCATCAAAAATAAGTGCCAAATACCTTATCAACTTTTTCTTTTAATTTGTTTGCTTAAATAATACATATTTAGTTTTGTCTATATTCCTTTATTTTGTTACTATTCCCTACAAGCCAAGTATAATTCGATTCGAATCATTATTAGTTCTATTGTCCCTCATTATTTTTTGCGTCATAAACCAAGACAAACTTGTAATATTCTGCAACGAATTAGCATGTCAAGTGCAAGCAGTTTAATATATAGGTAGTAGAGGCTCCAGAACGTAGCCCTGAGGCACCCCACAATTGTTAATTGGTATTTTACTATTAAAATAATCTAAAGTATAAATATTACTTTATTTATTTCGACTCTACAGCTTATGTTTTACAGATTAGTCATAAACATATCATGAATGATTAAGTCGAATGCTTTCCGCAAATCGACAAAGACAGTTACATTTCCCCTACCAAGGCTACTTGATATGCAACTGATTATATCTAAAGTAGGTCTGACTGTGATATATTTATTATTCATTAAGCCATTCGAAATGCATCAAGCATAATAATTGTCTTAGAAAAAACGCTCATCAGGAATTTGGGTCTGTAATTATTTTTCGATGTATTCGGGCTAGACTTGGCATTAATAAAATACCGCCCTTCAATGTCAACACCTTGATTCCTTTGTCGTATAAACTGTATAATGAATAAACATTTTCTCTTGTTGCAGAACTGCAGTAAGAAATGGCTACGATAGACGGCCGTCCCGCACAATATGGAATATCCCTCAAGCAACTCCGCGACCTCATGGAACATCGAGGTCGGGACGGAATCCAGAAAGCACATGAACTAGGTGGGGTACAAGAAATATGTAAGAAACTTTACACATCCCCAAGTGAAGGTAAGCAGACTTGTCAAATGTATGCTATTAAGAATGAATTATCATACACTCTTTGAAATAATGTCATCAATATTTTACTAAGCAAAGGGTTGGAAATAAAGCAAATCTTGCCAGCTCTTTTATTTTGTTTTATAAAGTTTAGAGAACTTAAGGAATTTATGAGAATGAGAATGAGAGTTATATATTTCAAGACAACCTGATTTCAAATATTAAGGTGCATTTTTATCATAGGTCATTACAATTGAAGTAAAATATATTTGTTTGCAAGGTACGAATATAAAATAATTTATTATGATGTGTTTAATGTTGTGTTATTTATTTCAGGTCTTAGTGGGTCACAGGTAGATTTAGATCATAGAAGAGAGACATTTGGTTCCAATTCCATACCCCCCAAGCCTCCGAAAACGTTTTTACAGTTAGTTTGGGAAGCTTTACAAGACATAACTTTAATTATTTTAGAAGTAGCGGCGATAGTTTCTTTGGGTCTTTCATTCTATCAACCACCTCCAGAAGAAGAGAGTAAGTAAAAAGTTAACAAACTTTAGGTATATATTTGTTAAAGGTTGTTCAGTAGCCCAAGGAATTTTCTACCTGCAATACGTCACCTAAATTACTCTCCTATATATATTATACAAAAATGAAATGAAAACTTGGCATTATTGCAAGCATTCTTTTTGGTTCTAATGGATCAATGCAGCTGGGAATCGCAAACGCGTTTCGGCTTTTTAGTTTTGTTCGACCTACACTTTTTGAAACCATCCTAGATTGATTTCCAGATCATTCTGAGATTATGCAGGAATTTGATTGCCGAAACAGCTAATTTATGATGTTTCATTTTACCGTTTTTTAATCATGAGTTTTGATGACCTGAAACCAAACACAATAGTAATTTTCTAATTTTAAACATGAGTCGAATCATCACATAAAAACACTAAAAATCGATTTGAAACCGCTTTTTTATGGAAAAAAAAACTATTACGTTCCCTATATAAATAAGTACCGCTATATAGTATATACCGTATGTTGCACATAAATGTCGAAAGACCTTCAAATAAGTCCTACGTGAAAGCGGCTACCGACAGAGAAACATCTAATGTTGATGTTGTGATGTCCCAGGATATTTTAAAACAACGTGAGCACTAAATATCATACTCGGCATTCTCTTGACAGTTCTATGGAGTTGAGCAAAGCTGTTGCAAGTTGAGACTTGGTAAATTTAGGTTAATAATTTTCTGAAGTACATTCTATCTATTTTTTTCTAATTGTGTTTAATTCCACTGGTTACCTGACTAGATAATAGCTTATTCAACATCTCCGGACAGCCAGTAAGCAAGACCGAGTACACGGTCGTTGCCTATTTATAACCATTATTTAACATCTCATTTGTAGAATACATGAAAAATAAACTTAAATTATGTGGGTTACTCCAACAAACGTGCTGATAATAGTCCAACATATCGGAAAAGTATGAAAATAGTATTTAAACAACTCACTTTTGCATTTACTTACTGGCAATGGAGTCCTTATCTCAATGGATTCTTTATCTGAATCTAATTGTTATATATCCATATATATCCACTGATTCAGTGGATCCGCAACGATATTTACCTGTTAATCTAACTTTATAGGTTTCTAAGTGATTGTTTCACTCTTTTGAAAATTTTGCATTTAAAATGAAAACTGTAGCAACATTTTTCTTAAAAGTACATTTGCGCCCGTCACTGGCAATGGATATCTATTTTGTTAAAAAAGGTGTGCATGCGTTTTGTCAATGGGCCTTACTCTTTGCCGCTAAAAAAGTCGATTTGCGTGCTACTCTTGACATTTCTAATTATAGAACTCTTTTTATCCAAAATCAGATAATTATAGAGTTTGAAGCAGCATTTATGGAGGGACTGGTTAATTTTATAGAGCTCTTGCAGCTATAATAAAATATCAACATGGTTTTAGAGAAAAAATATAAGTATTAGAAACACAGTGTGGATTTAAAATTACTCAGAAGGCCATACGTAGATGGTTCTGATTGGTGGTCTTAGACAAAGAGTAAACTCATATTGGCGCAGGCAAAGTTGAATATTGCAATGACCTTGAGCTTATGTGCAGTTTCAGTCATGCTGTTTGTTAAATAGACATGGTTCGTGCTGATTCTCCCAAAAATATGGCTCCATGCTATATCGTTTATTATGCCGTGCCAGAGACAAAACCTCGAAGAGACAGTTAAGCAAAATAGATAATTTGTCCTATTCATACCACCTCTTTTACTTTATGCATTTCCGTCTAGCTCTCTCTTTATTTAGCACCACCAAAGATGATGGCAAATGGAGCCAAAGTCGAGTCGACACTGTTGCAAAAACAAGTGATATATGTCTTTGTCTTTCTAACTCATGGAATTACGAGTTAGAACCTGAGCAGGTGAATGCTAGATGACAATGACAAGTATGACAGTTCAATGCGTTACAGCATGTTTTCATTGTAGGCTGTTGTGTGTTTTCTTATATTTTTTGTGTTAATTTCAGAAATTTTTGTTTGAAAGATCTAGTTTTTCATTAATCTTGTGAATGAAACCTTAATTTGTGTAAGTAGTGAAGTGGATTAGTAGACTACTTAATAGAGGCAAAACAAAAAGCATGCATCATGACTGCTGAGGCTGCTTGCATTGTTTGTGGACTAAGAGAAGATGAAGTTGAAAAAATGCACTATAAAACAATCTATACATACGTATTATTTCAGATGCTTAGTCCATATTTTGTTTCCCTTATCTTGTAAAAGTATTTGTATGATGTACTATGACATTTGTTTGAATTTTTTCTAATGAGTATTGATTTTTAATTTTAAGAAAGTATATATGGTAGGCATATCTTGAATTCACTTATTATTGTTTGTTTTAGACTCTGGTTATTAATTTCAACTGATTCATTTGTATTAATGAAATATGCTTTTTATGAAATATATATATGCATTTCGATTAACATGCCTTGTCTACGGTAGATTAGTTGAATACTGTTTCGATCAACTTTTCGTTTTAGGTTTTGTCAACCAAAATTTTGAAAATAATTGAATTTTGAGCATTATTTAAAACTGCAAGTTTCTTATATCAGCGACTTTGATGCTCTGTCCCTTTTGAAGAGGGAGATTTTTTAAATTTTATTCTATATTTGTGTGAATATTTATCTAAAACTATTTGTGAACATTGCAAAAACTCATCCTTTTTAAAATTAGTCATACGAATACATAATAGAATTAAAAGATCTTCACTGCATCAGAATGGCTAAAATATAACAATAAATACTTGAGCGTCTCTTCGTGGTTTGTCTCTGGCCGTGCTGTGGTCCTGGGACTTCATGTGAATCAAAAATTAACCTGGCAATTCCACATTCATAGTATTTGTAAAATATTGAGTGTCTTCTATTATATTGGTTGCGTTCATCACAATCCAGCAATCAAGGTTCGATTACAGTGCAGTTTTTACAATTCATAAATTCCTGCTGAATGGACCTTTCAGACGTCAAAGCGAAGGTGGAATGAGGATCTAATCTTATTTGTTTGTTGTCCTGAAATTGTTTTTTTAAAGGCTCTCTTGTGTTTCTTGAAATAGTCAAATAATTTGTGCTACACTGAAATGAAAATAAGAAGTTACGTGTTCGGAGGCGAATATGAACATCCGAATTTGCCTCAATTGCATACATTTTATTTTCATACTAATGGCATGGAAATAATTTTTAGGCTCAGCTCCTACATTTTTTAAGTTATATACTAGATTTTCGAATAGCATAGTCTGTTCATTTTAATTTGCAACAATTTTAAATTATTATATATCAGTAACCCTTGCAGGTAGAAAGACAACGCAAAAAACGTTTTGTTGCAAATATCTTGAAGTTTTTTTATCGCGCAATTAAAATACATTTTCAAGCTCAAATTTTTGAGATACTGACATAACCTCACTTTTTTAAAATAGAATGATATATATTTTATGTAGTTAGTTTTGAAGCTTATTTTTTTTTCCGATTACAACGACATAACATATATAGATCCTTATTGCAAGAAAAGACCATTCGTTACTATGAAAGACGTTTCAATCAATTGTTTTTAGTTAGACTGATGCGTCACAATATTTTTCAGTTGTCAATAAATTAGAGTTATAAAAATATTAGAGTCTGATTTCAGTAATCTATTTTACGGAACTTTAACAAACTAATAGCAAACTTTAAACTGTCTTTGTAAACACTGAAACAATAGCAATGACCACTTTAAAAATAAATAAACAATTTAACATTTATATATTATACTGCTCGATGTGTCTACCTTCCTTTTCTATACACTTATTATACACTCTCACAATGCGTCCAGGAAGCTTTTGTAAAATATTGGGACTATCTCGCACCTTGTTCACGGCCCTTTCTATGCTGATTCTAAGTTCTTCAACGCTGTAGCATGGAGTGTTGTAAACTAGGCTTTTTATGTGCCCCCAAAAATACAAATCCATTAGACTCAGGCCGGGACTGTTTGGTGGCCAAGAAATCCCTGACTTTCCGATCCACTCTTCATATTGCCCGTTTAGGAAATTTGTAACAGTATTAGTGCTACGAGGCGGCGCCCCATCTTGTTGCCAAACAATATTATTTACAATACGTAGAGGTAAATCATCAATCGTTTCATCAATATTCTCTCCTAAGAACTGCAAATATCGGTCACCCGATAATCCACCATTATATATTATTGGACCTAATACAAAATTTTCAATAACATCGCACCGAACACTCAGCGATTGCCTCTCCTGGAACTTAATTTTCTCCACCTGCCTTGGATTGTGTTGAGACCCAAAATGAGTGTTGGCTCTATGACTACCTCTACTCGTAGAAAATGACGACTCGTTGGGCCACAGAACTCTTCTTAAAAAGGTCTCATCTTGTGCCTGCCTTGCCATGATGATTTTGCAGAGCTGAACCCGTTTCGCATAATCAGTATCCAATTAACTTCTGTAACCTCCTTAATTTAAAAGGATGCATTTTATATTTCTTAAGGACTTTAATAATTGATCCAATACTTAAAATAGGCAATTATTTCTTCATATCTCTTATGGATTTATGGGGATATGCATAAAAGATGCCAGAATGTTTCCACATCTGGCTGTCAGTATTTCAAAAATTTGGACTTTAAAATTTATTTTGATTGCGCGACAAAAACTTCAAAATATTTGCAACAAAATGTTTTTTGGTTTGTCTTTCTATCTGCAAGGGTTGCTGAGATACAAGAACTTAAAACTGTTGCAAATTAAAATGAACGCACTGTACATATCGCTGTTTTTAGTAGCGATCTTATTTATAGTTGTTCGGAAACGGAATAACGACGCATATCAACTCTTTGTATTAAAAGTGGTGGAGTAGCGCATTTCATTTACGCTCGAAAAGATGGCAACCTCTCAGATGGCGATCATAACCAGTCACTCCAAAAATTGCTCGTTTAAAAAATCAGAGAGCGATCAGGTAGCGCTGCATTCTGGTGAATGCCACTATTATAAGGAATGCTAGAAACGTCTTGGTAAACTTGTACTTTGCGCTTGTGCATTTCCATCTCAAATACGATCTGCTTTCTGGAGATTTTCAACTCTCCTAGGAAAAGATTCTATGTCTCAGATTTTTTTAAGAAAAATATCATCCAGATGCATGCTTGTTTCGCAAACTTGGTATTCCAACCTTACCAACGATATGCATTTTGCAACTAATAATTTACATAAAAATCCTAATGAAAACCCACAACAATCACAATCTAGATGGGTATTAATCAAATGCTTTAACAAGTTTAGGACACTAATCAACAAAAAAGTTAGGAATAATTTTGTAACGAATTATAGCAGTTCCTTTTATAGACAATGTTTTTTTTGTTCTGTCCGGGATTTTCTGTTTTTGATTACTTTAAGTGTATGTATTCTATGTAACTCATCTGTGAACTCAAGGTATTTTATGGACGGAAGTTTATTATTCAAATTGTATTTTTTACCACGTGGCTACTAAATAGTAATAGAAATAATTTACAAAATGATAAATCTCTATATTCCTGCCTACCTAATATTGAAATTATTAAATAATTTTCTGTTCGATATCTATAACATGTCCATAAGAGATGTATATTTAAAATAACTTTTTGTGTGGTAAATAACTCATAAAGTATTTTGCTTTTTTAGAATCTGGGTTTGATGACGATGAAACTGCCCATGGGTGGATTGAAGGTCTCGCCATTTTAATTTCAGTTATAGTTGTAGTATTAGTGACAGCGTTTAACGATTATACTAAAGAAAGACAGTTCCGCGGTTTACAAAATCGAATAGAGGGAGAACACAAATTTGCTGTCATCAGAGCCGGCGAAGTTAAGCAAATCTCTGTTAGTGACATAGTTGTAGGAGATATTTGCCAAATTAAATATGGTGATCTTTTGCCCGCTGATGGTATTCTTATACAGTCCAATGATCTTAAGGTACTTATAATTTTTAACATTTCTTTAAGAATATTTGAGTTTTATGACTTGAAATCTTATTCTAAGCAGCATTTTGAAGCCTTTTTGATATTTCCTACTCAAATTTTAGTAGTTGATGTTTTTTTAATGGAAATTCAGAGGCGTTCCACATTATCTGGAATAAACATAGATCAATCAAAGAATTGTCCAAGTGGCTGTTGATGCATTAAAAAACATTTAATGCTTTAATTTATAACTTTGGCAGAGTAGCGGATTTTTGTGGCAGTAATCTTCCTGGTAGTGTATGTCAAAATGCTGCTTCTGACATAAAAAAACTCTTTGAATAAAATACTAAAGTGCTTTAGAAAATATTACCCAAGGCCTTGATTATTCTTTATTATTAGGTGGATGAATCATCACTAACTGGTGAATCCGACCATGTGAAGAAAGGGGAACAGTTTGATCCCATGGTTCTTTCAGGCACTCATGTTATGGAAGGTTCTGGTAAGATATTGGTGACTGCCGTAGGTGTGAACTCGCAAGCTGGTATTATCTTTACACTGCTCGGCGCTGCCGTTGACGAACAAGAACAGGAAATAAAGAAAATGAAAAAAGGTATGTCCTTTCTCACTCCATGCGCATGTCGTACTGTTTGACTCGTGACCCCCCTTGTATTTTCCCATCTGTAAGGGTGTCTCGCCATACAGAGACTTTAAAATGTGTTTTTCTAATAAATATATTAAGGGAAAAGTAAAGAACGCTTCAAAATCAACATAAATTATTTTCCAGACTTCATTAAAAAGTGGGAAAAATATCGTCGAAAAAAATATTGAAGCTTATTTTTTTACAAAGACGAATTTTAAAGAATTTGGTGCTAAATAATAAAACAGTCTTAAGATATAGTAATTTTTTTTAATGTGTCCTACAATGTGTGAAAGTTTCGAGAATAGAGAAGTGCTAAAAACAAATGAAACGGCTGAATAACCATGGACACCTTGCAACACAATTTTCTTATTACAGTTAAAAGGTAAGTAAGTAAAGATTTTAATTAAAAGAAACCTAACACCGGAGGGTCGTGTTTGCAATACCCGGCTCCAGGAGTGGATCAAACAAGAAAACATAATCTTAACTTAACAAGAACACACAATCTAAACTTAAGAATCAATCTATTGGCTTCTAGGTTTTTATTTATTTATTTAAACAGCAACAATCTTACAGTAAAATTTAAAAGCAATTTAAAGCAAAGGAATTACCAGAAAAAAACTATTAGGCAATGAATAATGAGAGAACAATAATTCTGTTGGTAAACTCGGTACTGTATGCCTTACACCTAAACGTTCTAAAGACTACAACCCGAAGTGATCACTTTGGTTTACCCAAGATTATTACGTAAATATATGCGTGAGCTAGTAGCTTATTATACATGTAGCAATAATAATATCAATTGATAAAAGGCCACAATAATTATATCAATAGACCAGATAAACAAATGAATAAATGAAATTAATCTATCTTAGAGCTTGGCCGACAATGCTAAATTTATATTTAAATATTAAAAACGATTATCAATCGGCAAGAAAAATAAATGATTTAATAAAATTATGCAAACTATCTTAAGGAACGATCAACAGTGCTAAATGGATATTTATAAAACAAAAAAAACTAATAATAGTAACGATACCTCGTTAGATCCGGTTGAAGGTCGCTGCCAAAAAGGCGTCAAGCTCAGCAGTTGAGGTAAAAAGAAGTACCTCTGGTGGAGGCTCCGGACACCTGTAGCAAAAACCAGGTACTGGCCTCTAGCCCCGGTAGTAAACTCGCAGTGGGATAGCCCGATGATAAAACTTGTAATGGCACTCGATAGCCCAGGTGGTAAAACTCTGTAATAACCCAATACTAATTAGGCCAAGCCCCTTACTTCAATGAAGAAATTATAGCCCCCCCTTGCATATGTAAATTTTCTTTTTCTACGACCGTGCGTGAAATATACTTTCACGCATCACTACTAATGCGTGAAGTACAATTTCACGCACCGGTGCGTGAAGTACAACGTATTCCTTATGGGATTTATTTCACGCATACTTCCATAAGAGCCCATGTACGCGCGAATCCAAAATGAATAGGTGGCTATGCTTGTCCTATTTTGATTGACGTTTTGCGAGCTATGACAACTGTCATTAAAAAGAATAATTATTGTGTAATTACGTTGATCGTGCAAATATTGTTACAAATTTCAAAACTATGGACTCAGATTCTGATCTGGAATTATGTGGTACTCCACCAGAAATAACAGCCGCAGCCAATATTGCAAGCGAATCCTTATTGCCGAGCAAATCCCTCAAAATTTACGAAAGTACTTGTCAAAAATGTGTATCCTGGCAAAACCAAGATCAGGTAAATTCATTTTCCGAAAATTTACGGTCGTAGAAAAAGTATAGTGTGCAACACGTGCGTGAAGACTTTTATACACTCATGTGATATTGCGACCCTCGCCTTCGGCTCGGGCCGCAAACATCACATTCGTGTATAAAAGTTGACTTCACGCACTTGTTACACAATATACTATTATAAAACAAATCCCCCAAAAATTATCAATGAATTTTCAGTAACCATGAGCAAATAAACGAAATACAAAAGGTACAAACAACTTGGATATAAAAAAGAAATAGGTTTGAATCACCCCTAAATAATATAAGCTTCCCCTTATGATCAAAGCTAAAGTCGCATTAAAATAAAAATTCAGATATGATTAAAGGAAATAGGTAAAATATCTCATGGAATGCAATGCAAATGGTGGTCAATGTAAAAAAAGTTAACACAGATAAAGGCAATTAAAACATTAAACTTTAGCAATAATTACCTCTCTCGTGTTGGAGGGTTGCTGGAGGATCAACTGCCTCGGTTTTGTAAGACGAGCTCGGAACGCCTCTAGAAATAATGGAAAATAACCTTTAGCGTCATGTCGACCATGTGTTTCTCAGGCAATAAAAAAAATTAATTCCAGAAAAATCTTACCTAGTGCAGTACGAATATCCCAATAACTTGGTAGTGTCAAGCACTAATTAGGGACTCACTCACAGATCCCCTAGAAGTGTAGTATTACCACAATACAAAAAGTTGAGTTTTCTATGACTGCACTAATAGCAAAACGCTTCCTCTATCACCGATGGGTATTTCGAAAAGAACGAGGCATCCCGTTTCAGTCAATTTGCCTGGCCACTTCCATGAAATTAGAGAAAAAAGCGTCGAATCAGAAAAAGTATTAGTGCCGAGAAATGCCTAAGGATTCGATACGGGGAATAATTCTCAGTTAACAAACGACTTAACCCTCGTTTATTATGGTTGTAAAACGACGGCAGAAGCTACAATTAATGAGCTAAAATTAAATTTTTTCAATAAATACTAGGAAATATTCCAAAACGAAATAATAAACCTTTAAAAGTCCAAATCGACAGCAACAATTATGGGAAAATAGCCTATTACTACTATTCAGGGCCACCAACCGAATATTACATTATGAAAAGATAAATATCAGGATCTCAAAGCAAATCAGTGGTCCCAAAAAGTTATCAGCCTGAGATTAGAAGTGAAGCAAATCAGTGCCCCCAAAAAGTTATCAGCCTGAGATTAGAAGTGGAATATTCAATCCCAAAGTAGAATATGAATTTGACGTATCTAATGAGGCTTAAAAGTAGGTTTTATTAACCCGATTCTTAAAAATACAGAACGGCAAGCAAACATAATTAATGTAATATAAATAAGCAAAGTTAGACTAATAACATAATATCTTATTTTAGTTGTTTGATCAAACCTAAGCGAGCCACAGATTATCAACTAAAATAAATATAGTCACAAAGTGCCTGAGGACAGCATAAGAGAAAGGGATGATCAAAATAGCTACTTAAGGCCACAACAGCGTTGTAAAAGCTAGTACATATATATCATTAACCTGTATGTAGAATAAAATTAATTTACATTAATAAATGCTGCAACCTTAAGCTTATTGACAACAAATCGAATAAATGAATTTAAAATTAATAACCCAAAGAGGTTAATCTGAATAATACTTACCACAAAATAAGCATCTTTTGTTGCTAAATGCAGCATATAAAAGGAAATTTAAAATCTGTTATAGTGGCAGAATCAGACTGTTACAACCTAGTGAAAGCAAACAGTACAGTAAGTGCTCATGGTTACTCAGCCGTTTCGGGCAATCTTCGGATATTCCGGAATGAATATCACTGAAAATTAATATATTTGACACGAAATATTTCAAAAACGGCTAATCTAACTATCAACTATGCATATATTTGTAAATCAGGAGAAAAAGGTTTTTTATTCTAAAAAAAAAGATTAGGTCAGTTTTTCGATTTTGTCATGTTAATTTTATTTTGTCTAAAGCTTGTTATAGCTTATAAAAAGTTCTAAAACTTTCATTTCGAAGTTTTCTCCAAAACTAAAGGCATCAGAAATCACTCTAATTATAAATAAAATACCCGATACAAATCGGGAGTTTTCCGCAAATAACGCAAAGGCACGTCATTTTATTGTTAATTTTCTCATATCTTAAATATATTTTCGAATATACAGGTTGTCTCAAAAAATCAGGGCATGGGTCAACTTGGTTTTATAAAATGGAGTGCCCCAGTTTCTTAAATATTGGAGTTCTTGTAAAATTAGACTTTTTTCATATTACCTAAATTCATGTTTTTGAAAATTGTCGTTTGAAACGTTATATTTTTGAAGCTAAATGAATAGATTTAGGCCTAAACAGTTTGCACTGTGCTCTTAATTTTTAGTGACCGACACCAACTTTCTCTTGATTTGACCGGAAATATTCTCAATTCGGAAAAATCAAGCTCAAAAACTTACTGGATAGGTGATAAAAACTAAGTTCCGCGATCAAGTAGTATTGGGGCGTCTTTAAAAGGGGTTCTGGCGCCGATGGTTTTTCTCTTTAGTCACCCCCACCTGTGGGGACGTTACTCAGTTCCTAGCAAATGCTAGCAACGTCAGGACTCTGACCAAGTTCCCGTTCGCTTGTCGGCTCTTTAACAACAGCCCTTCGTTCTACTCCAAGCTCATTTATTACGCCTAAGATACTGTCCCGGTACCCACCTCAGCTTGACTTGTTCTTGCCAATTTTTTTAGAGGATCGTCAAGCTGATCCTATGGTTCTGGATTGTCTTCAGAGCAGCTAGATATAAACATCTCATTCCATGCATTTTTTAACCTTATCTTGACGATGCATCGGTAATGTCGGTCGAGCATCTCCAAGAGAAAATACCTCTTCGACGTCCGCTCGGTACACTGAGCGATCCGATACCGACCATCCACGAGCCATCTATGTATCAGACCTGGGGCGTCTATAAGTACCGGTACTTTTGCTTCTCGCTATTGCTCCCTTGTTGCGATTTCAACTTCAAAGTTTCTAGCTAATCTGAGTCGACCATTAGGAAGGATCGTTCTAGCTGACTTCATAAGTATTTTCCGCTGCATCTTGAAAACTATCCGTGTGTGGCCTAGTCTTTTTGCCAGATGCGTCTGACTCATTATCATCCAACTTCCTGCAGTATGACATTACCTCTCTCTCATTCTATAAGGGGAGTTCCAGAGCCAAGTTTCTGAGCGTGTGTAGCTCTTTCTTTTGTTTTGACCTAGGCCTCTTCACCACACGCCACTCTTTTATCATCGTACACGCTACTTCTATGTGATGGCATGTGCTGCGAATAGAACCCCCTAGCTCAAGTTTTTTAATAGGCTATCCATCATCAGACACCCTAAGTGGGGTGAGAAGCAGCTGCCCTAAGAACACCTCCATGCGTGACAGCCCACGCACTGATAGAGCCGCTCTGCAGCTCTGGAATTGATTAATGAAACAGGAGTTCCACGATTCTACAAGACATCGCAAATAGTATTGATTCTTAGTTTATCAAAAGCTCCTGCTACATCAAAGAATACTTCCATGTCGAATATCGTCTTTTCTGTCTTTTGTACCACCGAATAGGGAGCCGCCTCATGGACATCTCTTTCCTATATGCCTGCTGATTCCTACAAAGTAAAGAGTGATTTAAAATCTCCTCTTGTCAAATACCTGCAAACATTATTTCCAAGTCTGCATAAGGAAGAATTTAATTTAGTATTTCTTATTCGTCTTCGGTGTGAAGATTACGTGTGTCGACTTCCAGGCCTGTAATATGTATCCCATAGCTGTGGCTTGTCTCGAATACCCTCTCTGTCCACGGGAGAATTATATCTGAGCCTGCTGCGATTGCTTCATCGTCACAATTTTGGCATACTTCCAGTCTGACCCTTTTCTCCCCTTCCGGGAAAGTGATTTTCCAGCAGAAGTCTCACTAGTCTCCTTGTTTTCAATCCAATTGGTACATCTAAGTTGCCAGGGAATTCAAATATTTAGGAATATGCAGGTGCCTGGCAGTAATAAGCAAATCTAAAACCGACATATCTCAGCGTTATTTGTAGATTTTTCCCGTTTTGTATATATTGGTGTTTCCAGTTTTTGCTACGGTGGTATTAAACAATGTCACCGTGCAGTATTTAATTGATTTGTACTTGAAAATAGGCCATGGAAAATATACTTTTTGGTCCTACAACTTGCCATGTATAAGACAAGACAGGTAATACAAAAAAAAAACAAGATGACAGAATACCTGAAATATTTCTTAAGATAATGTCAATTGGAATTAAATTTTTTCTGTGGGCTTTTTCGGGTCCGTTTGTGAGAGCTCTTACAGTTGAAGCATTAAACGACAAATTTAAGTGTATTATTGTTAGTTGCACATTTTATAAATGTCTGTAACATTATCAATTTGAATGTCTGTAACTTACGAGGGAACGCTTATAAGTTTGCCAGCCGACTAGTCAGAACTTTATTAATAGAAATATTTTAAATAAAATATCTTGTAGAGATGTCATCAAAATAATTTCTGCACCATCCTACAGTCAGACTTCTAATAATTGGGTATTATATCAGTTGATCTCGAATTTTTTTAGTTTGATGTGAAAATTTATCGGCCATCCCTCGTACTTTTAAAATTTAACTATAGTCCCTGCCCCAACCCTTATTTAAACGTACATGTATATTTGAATCCTATTAGTGGTGTCCCATTAACTATAGCATACAATTTTGGAATCAAGGTGTAGGTATTTAAAAAAGCAATATTTAAAATACTTTTCTTTGGCCTTGACTATTGTCGTTAAAATGCATACCTATATGCACCTAAAGATATCTAGCCTAAATTAGAACCTTAATGTTACACAATATATTCTGCGTGCAGTTTTATATGGAAATTTTGAAAACTAGATTTTATTAGGAATAGAAAACGTTATAAACTACATACACATTTTCATTAAAACAAAGAATATTTAGTATTATTTTCTTAATAGTAGTTATCAGTTGGCGAGGAAATATACATGTATGTCTATTTTTAGTATATGATTTTTTATATATAGTCTTGGCATAAAGCCACTTACAGTGTATGGTGCAAACGTCTCTTTAAAAATTTGGGATATTTGATTTTTGTCTAGTTTTAATTTTAAATATAGCCGAGTGAGTACAAATGTCACCATGTAGACAGATGTCTCAAGATTTTGATTTTTTTCTTGGCTACGACTGAATTAGTTTAACTTTGACTTAATAGAAGTATCAGCTCCTAGTATTTTAATATATTAGTTTCTAATTTAAATTGTGCAATTCTGAAAATTATGAAATTTCTCACATACCTTCCAGGGATGAATCACACACACGTACCGCAATGTTTAGAGGTATTCGTAAATAAAAATATTTCAAATGTTTTGCAAATGAAAAATGGAACTTAACATAAACTTGATTGCCCAACGTATCAGAAAATTGACCTTTTGGTTAAAGTAGAAGTGGTAATATGAAGAGATATTTTAGAGCTGATGCTATTCCTAGTGCAATAGCGACAGATTAAATTCGATGAAAGGAACAGTGTAAGCTAAATTTCCCATGGATATTGGGATTCTTCTTCCTGCTCTCGATTGGTTGATCTTTGAGGCGACGGTGTACAAGACCACTTTTGTCCTTGCTGGTAGTCCTCTTTGCCAGTATTACCTTTCTGGTATTTGTAACTAGTAAATTTTAAATCTTTATATGGTGTGGATTCTAGGGCCGTTCTAGGAGTTGTGTTCATTGCTCCAGTGATTCATAGACACGCAACTTCAAAGCCGCCTCGTTACCAGGTCTTGCTAGCCTCGTGTATAACCATAAAATCAGTTTTGGGTTTAAACCTCAATTTTTTCCCACATTGATTTACCGCCTTTCTAGTGCTATTATCACTTTCTGTGCGACCTTCTCAATGTGTGAATTGCAAGTCATGCTTTGTTCAAAGAATTTTCAGATAGTTTACTTCTCTGGAAAAGGGATATCTTTTGCACTAATGATGTGAGTTATTTTAGCACCACTCTCTTTCACTTGAAAGCAACGACGACCGACGCGACGGTTGCTTTCTGTGGTTTAACTTCCATCTGTTTGCATTTGTATCAGTTCTTTGAGAAGATGTTAGTATATTTTCCTCGGACCACATTTTGATGGCCCATTGCAATGGAGATAGAACTCCTCCCTAGGGGCATTCTCTGCCCACTTCTGCCTTAGAAGAATATTATATCCTATTTTTAGGCTGGCATGCCCGAACTGGCTTAAGGCGATTGGTATTTGCCTTCTCTCTAGCGCCATTTTTATGGACAGGATTGAACATGCTATCTCTTTGTCTTCTACTAACTTTGAGAGTAGTATGTTGAGATTATCCAATGCCAATGCTTATAGGTCTATATGACTTTGGCTCCATATTCTGCATACTTTTGGCAAATATATAGCCTTCACCTGCTGCCATGCGCTCGGTATAAATAAATAAATAAATCCCTACCATGTTTACAGTTTCTAGAGTGAAAATCAAAGTATGTTGGAACAGCTTTCTTTCACACAAATTAAAAATATTTCTAGATATTTGCGGTGTGTGCATATAGTCAGATCATAGAACTGTTTTTCCTTCAGCTTCGTATCCAGATTTTCACATTACTCTTCAAAAATGTATAAACCCTTTAAATACAATCAACCTTTCATTAAGGTATAAGGTAATGCAGTATAAAATTATGAAATATTTATCAAATCCTCTATTAAAACCCCATTTTTTTTCTCAAATTTCTCACGTCAGAACTATTAAGAGCATTTTTCAATTTAAAAAATATCGCGGTACTAAGTTTTGCATCACAAAAATTCAAAGGATTTCAATTGAAGAACGAAATATAAACACTGAGTTCAAACCGATGTTGCCATATACTGTAAGATCTATTTATATTTTGTATATTTTACCCATGTCAGGACTTTGGGAGTGTTTTTGAGATTGCTAATGTTCTCCTTTTGCATGTGTTTTTGTACAGAAGCTAAAAAGCAGCGGAAGAAGAAAAGTTTGACAGGTGAATAATTTTTTTACTATTATATTATAAATCTAAATTGATTACATTAAGAACTTCACTTGATATAACTGTAATTAGTTCACTAACAATAGATAAATCCCTCCTTAGACTAAAATATATATATTACTAATATTCTACCTGCATGTTAAAAACATCTCAAAATTGGTTTTATACGTTTCCAATCTCCAATATTGACATTTTATTAGAATACCACGGTTTAATTAAACTTCTTATATTTGGCCATGCAAGATTTAACAGGGATTTAAAGTGTCACAAAACGATATATGTAAAACGGCTTAGATTGTTTTAATGAAGTTTTAGACAAACACGCTTCGAAGTAGTTTTTATTGAAATTTTCAATTTGTGTATGAAATTCGAATCTATTTCACAACGTTTTGCACAAGGGGAATATTTTTCATATTTGTTCCATATATATACCTTTTATTAAATATTTTATTATTTTCCTTAATAAAACTACCACTTCGTAGTTCGCCTCTTTTGTTCTTTTGTATATTATTCTATACACCGAGTGCCAAAATTTCTGTCACTCATCCAATACCGGAAACACATCGATTAAGCGGTGCAATACAAATTTATTATTATTTTGAGATATATACATATACACTTTCCGACTTCATTTAAAATAGCACGGTAATTCTGACGGATCTGTACTGTGATTCTTGATGTGGATAAAATAAATGTGGCAACACAACGGTCTAGACATATACCGATTCGACCCCGTTCAATAGCCGGCCGTCTTATAGGGTTTTCATACCTTTTTTATAGATTCGTATATATATTTTGATTTTCCGTAATTTATAAGTCGTATATGTAGTGTTTTGCATATTTAAGTTTCATATAGTTGTTTATTTATTGTATTATATATTAGTTACCAAATTCTTTACTCAAAACTATTAACGTTTGTTTATGCATTTGGTAAACAATGAAATTAAACAAGCCTTCCATTAAGTCAATTAACGAACGCTAAATTAATGGGAAATGGTTAAAATAGTTATCACAACATTTGGGACGAAATTCTGAATAAGCCACGTTGGATGCCGTTGAAATACGGTACTGATGAAATGACGGGAAATATATGTAACTGTATCGCGCAGTCGCCTGGAACCATTGTGAACTTAACTAGGGTTAAGGTGAACTGGTATCGACATCCAATTGTGTATAAGCAGAGCAAATTGACATTGACTAAGCCAAAATGGATGAAGTTTGTTAATCTCAACTCTACATGTATCATGTATTAGTTCGAGCGAGATTTTTCGTAGCAGAATGACAGAATATTCAAATTAACTGTTGCCCTTTGTGTTGTTGAAAAAGTTACAAAAAATACGGATATCGTTATTAAGACCCTTAAAAAAACGAAAAATTCTAGATAAAAACTTAAACAGAACACAAGTAGACAAAGGAAAATAAATAAAACTTACAAAATACACGTATCAAAATAAATGCGGATCCGTATCACGGACGTCCCTGGGCCAAATTTCACGTGCGTATCACTGATACGAATATCCGTGACAGCTAGACATTTACGTGGAGGCAGTGACCAATAATAATCACGTCTGTATTTGATAGTTCTTCAGATTCTGACTTGTCTTTTGAACGCAATTCTGACAGGGAATCATTGTGTGGTAAGCACCTTTTAAGCAATTTTCTTAGGATCAATAATAGACAATTTTTACCTGGCGCTTAAAAATGCTGGCTGGCAAAAATAATAATCAAAATCGGGTATCTTAAAAATATAATAAGAAATTTTAAGGTAGCAATAGGTTTATTTGGGGTTTGATATATATAATTTCTCTAACTAGTGTCATATATCTATATACAATGAATAGTTTCTGCGGTAGGATCCTTGTGAAACATCGTTGAATAATAAATAATACTAGGGATAATTAGTACACTGCTTTTAGATGTTTCAAAATAATTTAATAATGTATTTTTTTCTACATATGTTTCGGCTTGATGAGGCCTTTATCAAGAGTACTTGAATACTAAAATCTAAATTGTTATACTATACCGCCTGACGGTATTTTGTTTTTATTGCATTGTCAATTATGCAGGTGTTGAAAGAGCAGGTCAGTTGGTAGTTCGTATTTAAAACGTCTGTTTTTTGTGACTTTTGGATTTCTAGGTACTCCAAAAGGTTCAGCCTTTTGCTTTTTGTTTAGGTGTGTAGAAGTTTGACATTATTCGTATCTATAAAATGGTTATTTTCTATACAATGTTTTGCGAAGCCAGAGTTTTGAATATTATGTAAAATCGATTTTTTGTGTTCTTTAATCCTAATATTTA